>JAADXE010000163.1:0-44674 GCA_023337545.1 Pythium coloratum
AAGTGTCGTGCGACGTCGGGCTGTGCTGCGTTCACGCACGTGTACGAGCCGACTCGTGCGGCTTGCTACCTCAAGACCAAGGCCGCGAACAACAAGTACTACGCGGGCGCGGTCTCGGGCGTCGTCAACTAGGAGCTCTAGTAGCAATGTGCGATAGTGTACATACATTCGATTTTGAGTTCATGTTCCGCCACAGGCAGCGGTCGCTCAATGTCGGCAGACTCTAGCATAGCAATGTGCATTTTGAATCAAGAACCTATTTTTTACAATGCCGTGTTGGGGACTCTCGTGTCTACCTCTCCTCTAATGTGCTCTGTCGCCTTTCCCACAAAGCAGCAGCATCTCGGATTGTGCAGTGCTGCCTTTCCGACCGAAGCTATTTCCAGGTTCAATTTTTATTGGGACCTCTCGCCAATAATTATTGGGCGAAATTTCGAACATTGCCTCTCCTACCGTATTTTGGAATATTTTCGTCCCGTCGCTTGCACATTTGATGTAAGCTCTTCACTTTGACTGGCAGTTTCGCTGTCACCGACTAAGTAACCGACTAACTGGCGCGTTGCATGGGCCGTGAATCTCGCGATTGGATTCGGTTGCCGTGGCGCGAATCTCCTACGCGCAGACCTCGACTGTCGTGGGGAAGTGCGGCCTGGCTCTGGCGCTTCGCGAGTCAGCGCTCTTCGTCAATGACGGTCAATGGCTCGGCCAACTAACCGTGGCCACCTACTAAGACCCGTGACTAACGACGTGGCGACGCCTTTCTCACGCTCTAGGGCAAACCAAACCGGACGAAGCGATTCGCTTGCAAAGTGGGACTCGCTTCCACCACAGAGTGCCAGGCTGTTATGCGTGGGGAGGAACAAGCCCGCATCTTCATCTCCACGCACACGCATGAGCTGATGCAAGTTGGACAGCCAGAGGGCAGCGATTCTCTTGCTCTCAAGCTTGAGCTTCGGACTAGTTCCTCCTGACTTAGTTCTTCATTCTTCGGACCAAGCGCGACGACCAAGACGCGTTCTGATCCGCTGGCAAGAGGCGACAACAGTACACCGCTCGATTTGCTCGTGCTGTATCTGAGACCATGGTGTCGACGCCGACCAAGCTCGCGACCTACGTGGTGCTCGCCTGCGCTGTCTCTCTCCATTCTGTCCAGGCGTCGTCGCTCGAGTACCTGCCTGTGACGCCCGTCGGTGAGTTCGTGGCGCTGGACCGCCGCCACCCGGCGTACGGTGGCAAGCTCGCGCCTGATGCGCCGCGGCCGATCATCAAGAACGACCCGAACCTCGCCACTGGTGACGATGCCGGTCCAGGATCTGTCTCGGGATTTGCTGGTCTGCGTAGCCTGGAAGAAGTTACCACGAACGAAGACATTGGACGATTCGAGGTGCTCTTCGGCACCAAGATGGAGCGCAACCTCAAGGTCTTGAACGCTTCTCTCAACAGCGCGGCCATGCAGAAGGTGCCGTGGCCGGGAAACTACTGGGCCAGCTTTGTTGACGGCCTTAATAGCCGCTGGAAGGGTGCGGATGAGCCGAGCGCCGTCGAGAAATACGCGAAGGTCTTCGACAAGGACCTCAAGGAGCTGGAAGACGACGTGTCCAAGGCCAGCGGCGTGGACCAGTACAAGGGCTTGAACACCTGTACCTCTAAGGCCGATTGTAACAACGGTAAGGAGTGTGGTATCCGTCGTGGCGCTGAGAGTGGCTACTGTATGCCTGGCTGGTATGGTATCTGCCACGCGTGGGCGGCCGCTGCGATCATGGAGCCGGAGCCGCGCTGCGCCGTGACCAAGAACGGCGTGACGTTCTACCCGTACGATATCAAGGGCCTGCTCACGCAGTACTACGAAGGTGGCGACCTGCCGACCGTGTACTCGGGTACGCGTTACGAAGGCGCTGACACGCCCTACGTCACGGACGAGTACTACCGCTTCGCCGACCCGACGCGTCGTGACATTGGCCCGGGCTTCTTCCACATTGCGCTGACGAACGTCGTGGGTAAGTACCAGCGAGGCTTCGCCATCGACGTGGACAACACGGAGGCTGTGTGGAACCAGCCTGTTCGCTCTTACGAAGTGCTCAAGCTCGAGTATGTGGCCAAGCCAAACGACTTCGCTGGTATGACGTGGGGTGTGAGTGAGTACCCGTTCAACATCCGCATGAAGTACCTCGTGGAGGTCGTGATGAAGGTGAGTTGGATCGAAGAGGCGTACGTTGACGGTGAATTCGTGGCGTCGGGCCGCGTGGACCAGTTCACCAAGTCCAAGGAGTACGAGTACGTCCTGGAGCTCAACGCGAACCACGAGATCATCGGCGGTGAGTGGATCCGGGACTCGGTGTACGACCACCCAGACCAGCTCTGGATCCCCGTGCGCACGCCTCGTTCGTACGAGGTGTCCAAGACTGGCTTCGTGTACTCGGAGATCCAGCAGCTGCTCAAGGAGTCAATCGCATGTGCACCTCAGACGCCTCCAACGACGGCTCCAGTGCCGACAACGGAGACCCCAACGCCAGCGCCAACGACGACTGCTCCTCCAACGACACCGCCGCCGACGACTACGGCTCCACCAACGCCAGGACCGACGACCACTGCTCCTCCGACGACGGCGTCACCAAACACGACCGCACCTCCAACGACAGCTCCACCGACTACCCAACCGCCGACATCCACTCCACAGCCAACATCGACTGCTCCGGAGACGCCGATCCCTGGCAAGCCGACGCAGTCTCCACCAGCCACGCTTACTCCGGAGACGCCGATCCCTGGCAAGCCGACGCATGCTCCACCGACCACGCTTGCTCCAGAGACGCCGATCCCGGGCAAGCCAACGACTGCTCCCACGACCGCGACCCCAGCGCCAACCACGTTGACGCCAGCACCGACAACGGTCACTCCGGCACCAACCACGTTGACGCCAGCTCCGACGACGGTGACTCCGGCGCCGACCACTGTGACTCCAGTCCCAACGACTGTGACTCCAGCACCAACGACTGTCACGCCTGCGCCTACCACGCCAGCGCCTACGACCCAGACGCCTGCTCCAACCACGCCAGCTCCTGCCTCGGGTGGCCAGTGCGGTAACGACAAGGTCGGCGCGCTCAAGTGTCCGGAGGGTGACTACTGCCAGCCGTGGGATCCGAACTACTACCAGTGCCGTCGCATGGACTACGCCAAGTGCGGTCAGCAGGAGGTCGGTGTGGACTTCTACGGCGATGACATCGCCAAGGTGTCGGTGCTTCTGCCAGAACAGTGTTGCGACAAGTGTCGTGAGACCAAGGGTTGCAAGGCCTACACGTTCGTCAACTACAACGCTGATGGCAAGCCGCGCTGCTACCTGAAGAGCGGCTCTGGCAAGAAGCAGGCGCTTGTCGGCGCGGTGTCGGCTGTCGTGGTCGTGCCAGCTACACCGGCGCCAGTGTCTGGTGGTCAGTGTGGCAACGACAAGGACGGTGCGCTCACGTGTCCAGAGGGCGAGTACTGTCAGCCATGGAACCCGTTCTACTACCAGTGTCGTCGTCTCGACTTTGGCAAGTGCGGTCAGCAGGTGGTTGGTGTGGACTTCTACGGTGAGGATATCGGAGAAGCGTCGGTGCTTCTGCCTGAGCAGTGCTGTGACAAGTGTCGCGCGACGAACGGCTGCAAGGCCTACACGTTCATCAACTACAACGCGGACGGCAAGGCTCGCTGCTACCTCAAGAGCGGCTCTGGCAAGAAGCAGGCCAAGGTCGGTGCCGTGTCGGCTGTGGTGAGCGTGCCGACGTGCCCAGTGCAGTCGGCTGGCCAGTGTGGCAGCGACAAGACCGGTGTGAGCTGCTGTCCGTCGGGCGAGTACTGTCAGCCGTGGAACCCGGGCTTCTACCAGTGCCGTCCTGCGCCACAGCAGTGTGCGGCTCAGGAGGTGGGCGTGGACTACAACGGCGACGACATCAAGACGATCGAGTCGATCCTGCCGTGGGAGTGCTGCAGCCGCTGTGCCGAGACGTTGGGTTGCAAGGCGTACACGTTTGTCAACTACAACTCGAACGGCAAGTCGGCGTGTTACCTCAAGTCTGGCACGGGCAAGAAGCAGGCCAAGGTGGGTGCGGTGTCGTCGACGGTGCTGAACCCGAAGCAGAGTGCGTGCTCGGTGTCGACGAACGTCGACTTCTACGGCAACGACCTGCGTACGGAGGTTGGTCTGTCGCCAGAGCAGTGTTGCGACAAGTGTCGTGCGACGTCGGGCTGTGCTGCGTTCACGCACGTGTACGAGCCGACTCGTGCGGCTTGCTACCTCAAGACCAAGGCCGCGAACAACAAGTACTACGCGGGCGCGGTCTCGGGTGCTCTCTAAGCTTGCCGACAGAGCAAGCCGCTGCATGAGCTGGATCGAGCTTGCGATTTTGATAAAATTGTGTGTTCCTGCATGTCCACGACGAGAGGCTGACCGAAGTTCTTCAGTAAGCTGCAGTTTCTTCCACTAGAAGAAGTGGAGACGTAAAAATTGTATGACGTTGATTCACCTTTCAAACCTTGTGACTGGTGCCGTTGGTCGGAGTATTTGGCTTTTCACATCGCCGGGAAGCCTCTTCCATGGGCATCTTGCAGCCATTGTCTCAAATTGTGGCTCAGGGATCGACGCTGGCTCGGCACAAGACGTAGATGATACCACGCGCTTCCGTTGTCGGTGCGCACGCCGATCTCCAGCCGCGATGGCGCCGTCAAGCTTTCTTCGATAGCGTGGATGTCGGACAGCAGCGTCGTCGAGATGATCTCATAGTCGAACGGATCCGTGTCCGATGATGACGCGGTACACATACCGACCACGAACAATGTCGACTTTGTGCAAATTACCGTCACGACGACCGCGGATTGCGCGTGATCTTCCTCCGAGAAAAGTTCACTCACACGGCTGTCACCCAACTCGGACGTCGACAGTGAACGCAGTTGCTGACTCGTGGATTGCAGGAGCGTTGGGCTCAGGTCGACCCACGCGCCGTGAGCGAGGACGAGAACATCTACTGACGGATCCCGCAAGATTTTCAGCTTCGCCCGCATCTCGTCATTGGGACGCGCCTCGAATGTTGCTCGTCTTGCCATTTCGTCCTCGTCATCCGTACCATGGAGCTGCTCGCCTATCCCCGTCCCGTAGAGGATACCATCCGATGTCATGGCTAACAAAGACGCTACTCCACCCATTGGACGTGCAACGATGCCCACGAGTCCCATGCCGAACCCACCAACCACGTCACTCACACCAGCACGGTGGCCGAGTTCTTGCTTTTCCTGGTACATAGCGATCGGCGTGCTCACTATTCCGGTCGCCGCACCGACAACGCTCGAGCCGAGCGATCCAAGACCACCAGTGATTCCAGACGTCACTCGCGTAGGACGCACATAGTGGCGATGTCGAAGCTGCTCCGGGGTCAGGATCAGATGGTCGACAGTGCGCGATATCGAGTAGCTGAAGCCAGACAGCGATGAAAGAGCCGCTGCGGAAGTATGGCCGACAAGCGAAGCCACACCACTGAAGACGCCTCTCGTCAGCACCCACGGGTTGAAACCGTCACGACTCGCGACTGCAATCGGAATCTCGAACAAATCACGCACTCCCGCACCAACGCTACGGAAAAAGCCACTACAATGGGATAAACATCCTGTGAGATGCGAGAACCAGCAGAGCGAGAAACAAGCAGAGTGGGACGTACGCTGGGTTCCCGATGATGTTGAGCGACATCAACAATACCGGTGATCGGACAAGAATGTCGCTGACGTATTCGGCCGCGAGGTCCTTCATCAGTTGATCCGAGAACGCAAACACGCGTCGCATGCTCCTAGCACTGAAGCGCACAGGTGTACCATCCAAGCTGTTGAGCACTGGAATGGACATCCGCGCGGTGATCGTGATCTCCAAATCGCTGATTTCGAGGCGGTCGACGAATACACGCAGCTGCGAAGTGGCGCGAATTCGCTCCCTGCACATTGTCTTCCACACCACGGGGAGTGATCGTTCACTGGCGAGTCTCGACGATCTTCGCCTGGACGCCAACGCGTCTGAAATTGGGCGCAAGAAAACCTGCAAGTGGGCTGCGAGCTCGTCATCGACCTACAAAACGGAGACGTGTTAGCAAATAGGGAAGGTTACGCATTTGTCCCAAGAAAACATACCTGAATCACCGCTGGTGCCACGGCTAGCTCCACGTTTTGGAGGTATGAGGGCACGATAGTGTGCTTCCATGCCGTCACTTGTATGACGCGCAGCGTGAGGCAGCGATCGTTGTGACCGGGGAGATTGGTGCTCATGATTTCCGACAGAAACTGGATGTGGTAGTCATGCTTGGCTGCCAAGTCGAGCCGAATCGATGCGTGTACGGGTTCAGCTTCCAGTGCTCTCTTCACCACGGACAGGATCACTGGAAAGTTGCAAGTCTCGAAGAAATGCTCGACTTCCAAGTTCTCCAGCCCGATAAACACCGTGTTGTAGGCGCGCACGTAATCCAAGTACCCCAGTCGAGCCTCAGTCTTGATGGATTCTGGAGCTTCGCTAGTCGATACAAAGCTGATGCAAGGAGCGCGAAGCATGACCCTTAAAATCTCAGCGTACGTCACGGCTGTTTCGCTTCCGGGTCGCTCCAGACTTGACGAGAGAATACTGTGCTCATCACAGCAGTGGATCTGAACAAAGTCAGACGACACAATGAAGCGAAAGCGATTCGCCAGCGAGATGGAGCCCGCGTCGAAGTTTGTGGACTGGATGGACAACTGAGGCGCAGCGCGCAGACCACGAGAAGATGGTGACGCAGGATCGTCGAGACACGAGATCGAGATCAACCATGTTCCCGCTCGGAAAGTGACTGCCACCAAGAACACGGGTGCTGGAGTAGACTGCGACGACTCGAATCGCGCGAACTGGATGCCAGGGACTTGCCATAGCACATTTGACCATCCGTGCTCCATCAAGCCGATCTGGAATTTCGCTGTCCCTTCCTCAGGCGCCATCCCCCTTGAAGCTCTCGATGACTCCATCAGCCACGACTGCAAAGATTGAGAACTCTCGTCTCCTTGTATCGTGGTCAGAGGCACACGGCGTTGCTGGACACCCCAGTCGTACTCCATATAATGCTGACCAGCGATCGCGTCTGGAGTCGAGATCTGGGACGAAACCGCGCGCAGGCCAATTGGGTTGCGCCACAAATTGTCCAGTGCGACTGGTGATTGGCGGTCCATGAACAGAAGAACATGGATTGTTGTCGAATCGACCTGCGAAACCGTGACTGACAGCATCACGTGACGCATCTGCGAATGGCGAACGACACGTCGATGCCTAGAAGCGATCGAGGAAGGTGACGGGTAAGCTCGGGATGATGATGAGAGCAGTATGCCGTTTAGGAGAATTTCAGGAACCCGAATCGGAATCTCGTCGACCCACTCGTAGACACCATCATCTTCAGTGTTCTCACACACTGACACTCGAAAAGAGCACGACACGGACTGGTTCGAAGCCCCACCGAGACCCATTGAGCTCGTCGTGCGACTTTTGCCTTTGGTGTTGCTAAATCCCAGAGCGGAGGTTATCCACGATGCCAGGGCAGATCCTGACCGTGCTCGTGTTTCTGATGGGGCGCTCTTATGGCGAAGTGGAACTTCCCAGACGTCTCCACTCTCGACAATGGCTGGCCTTCCGGTGCGAGGCTGGAAGCCATACGGAGACAGCTTGAGGCTCAAACCCTGCGAAGAAAAGAATTGTTCAGTGAGTGAGCAAGCTGGATCGCGTGATGCCCATGAGGCGTAACGTACCGTATCGTTGTGGACAGTGACAAGTGGCAGCACAGTGATCTTGATAACGCCGTCGGGAGACGTCGCAGTCGATAGGACCAAAGGCAACGAAAGCAGATCTTCTGACCCGTTGTCCTTGCCTCCTTCTGCATCATCCGTTGGACAGCACACGACAAGCTTGTTGATCGACGACGAGTTCAGAACAAGCATCACCTCTGACGAGTACTTGGCCGCAGGTGAACCATCCGTGGCGAGTTTCGCGACGGAAAGAAGCAAAGCGGAACCGATCTTGAACTTCGCTGGAAAGACGTCCTTGCTTGGTGAGACTTCGCCATCCGACACAACAATGACGAGCGCCGGCTTGATAGACTCGTCGATTGTGCCGAGCTCGGGCTCGACTGTTTTCATTTGGAAAACGAGGTTCACACTGGAGTTGTTGACAATGACGAGCTTACTTCGAAACACGATCTGGAGCAGTGGATTTTCCGCTGATGGAGGAATCACCACGACGCAGAGAGATCCAAGCCGAGATTTGAAGACCCCGTCCGTCGCACCATTTCCAATGAGACAGACAGCCGACACCGAACCAGCACTGTCGAGCAGCACTATCTTGGATAGCTTCCCCGGATCCAGCGTCGAGCAGTACGACACGCCATGTGCAGCGATTGGGAACTCCTCGCCATCTTGCTTCTGCACAGCCAAGCAAATTGTCAAACAAAATAAGCAGCAAATCCACGACACCAGAAGTGATCCTACCGTTCCGAAGAGCTTGACGCGCACCGACGCGTCACAGTTGTTTCTGATTTGAACGCTTGGCAGCACGAATATGTCTGTCCACGTATATCGGCTTGCGATCTTGGCGTCGGCAAAGTCATTTGGAAGCGTCGCTGGTTGCCGCACTCTGATTGCTTCCACCACAACGAATCGACGCTGGAAATGCCCATTGCTCGGATCATCAACACGAACAACAGTCCGTCGTCGCGACTCACGGATTTGTCGTTCCTCTTCGTTCTTGTCGATCGCAGCGACCGGATCAAACTCGACTGGTAGACCACGAAGATCAACGGTCTCCGACTTCGAAAGATCGTCCTTGTTGCCAGTACGTGATACACTCTCCATACTGAGACGCAACGCGATGGGCGCCGCATCAGATATGACGCCAGTCATTTGCGTACCACGCCGTGCAAGGTCTCCCACGATCTTTGCCGTCAGAGCTCCACTCAATTCACTCGTCACCCGTGCTAAGCTGTCATTCGAATCCTCGCTCGGTTTCAGGTATATCGCAGGCAGATCGTCTCCTCCGTCGTTGTGCAAATGAAGCCACAGAGGATCGGGAACGCAGTTCAATACGTTGATCGCAGCGCGCAAGACGACAGAAATCTCCGTCCCCGATCGTTCGACCTTGACCCACAGAAATCCCACATCCTTGAAGTACCTTCCCGTCGCCACTTGCTCACGAATGCGACATGGGTCGCACCACTCGGATGGACTTGCTGATGCAGCTTGACTTCCGCTCGAATTGAAAGCAAACTGAAGGCTGTCATAACATGGCTCTCCCGCCAGCGTAAGCCAGCTGTAGCCGTCCGACGTGCCTGCGCGAAGCTCCAAGCATTCGCTTGTCCCCGATTGGCGGTACCACACGTCACGGCCACACAAGTTCACGAGCTGGATGCGAAGCACTGGCAATAACGAGGACGAGCGGCGGGTAGGACCTGCGCCAATCCTTAAGATATCGGGCATGCTCGACAGCAACAGGATCGCTGACTGTGGAAGATAGACGTGAACATCCCCAAGGGCCAGGGATATGTCCGTCCCCAGCTGAGGGCTCCGATCGATCAACCCGTGTACCTTCACTTGGGGAATGATCGGGATCGTCAGCAGCTGGACCAAATTCTCGAACACGACTTGTAGCGTCGACTGCCACAGTATCTTGCTACCACCATTTCCGGCGTATGTGACGAGTGACAGCATGGTCTCGATGAACTCGGCGGAAAGAATGTCGTGAGAGGCATCATCCTGCCCTTGTACGTAGGCAACAGCGACGCTGATACGAGGAAGCACGACTTGGATCGATGCCCTCTCAAACGCAGTTTCCACAAGCTGCGATCGAATGTTCAACGAGGCTGCCAAGAGCGCGCTCACGTGGAGTCGACGATGTTTATCCTGTTCGCCTGAAAGTGGGCTGCGCCACCGCAGCTCCCACTTGTGTGATGCGACGGCATTTTTCAGTGCCAGGATACGGCGACTACAGGTGACTTCCAATACTCGCGCAAACCTCGCTCTGTCGTGGTCTTCGGTTTCTTCGTCGAACCACAAGCTCATCAGCTCTCCAAAACTGCCTTTCGTTTCGAGAGTGTGAGTCTTGTTCTCGTCCTCCGTCGATGATTCCCACGGTACCAGGAACTCGGCCACCATGACGTAGCACTTTTTGACTGAATCCCAAGCGCGAAGTTGACACACGATATCACATAATCGAACGTACTGGTCCGGATGATCATCCTTCGCGGTAGCTTCCTTCCACTCCCAGACAGGCCACTCGCTTGGAACGCCTGTTGGAGGTACCGGCACGGGATTCATCACGATCTCTGAGACTCGGCGTGGCAAGTGATAGCACCACTTCATACTCATCCAGCTTATTGTCTGGTTCTCAGGTAGCAACGGAACGTAGTCGTCTCCAGTCGATTCCGTCGAGCCGGAGTTCCACGGTGCATTGACAAGATCAATCCAGTGGAGGACTTCAGCAGTCTCATCATACGGCAACGCGTCCTTCTCTGCTTCATCCTCTGCTGCCTCATCGCCGAGGTGGCGGCCGCGCGACGGCTCGAAATCGACTATCAAATCAATCTGTCGAAGATCAACCGAAGGCACGGGCCCACTCGCGGTCTCAATGAGCATGAACTCAGAAAAGACAACGTCTCCTGGCTTCGGGGGCGATGAAACACGCTCGGTGCGGTGGCGAAGAGTCGCCAAATCGTCGTCACTTTCGTCAGTAGCACCAACGAGGATATCACTTGAGAAGCTCGAATCTTCATCAGATCTTTTGGCTGCAGGTTTTGCCTTGTTCCACGTACGTTCGCGTTGTCGAGTCGCGTTGAATTGTGCGACAAAATCGAGTAGTGATGCTAGCGAGACGGACGAGACCTTGAACAGCATCGCCGAAGGGTCAAGTTGAAGGTGCATCGACGCGAGTGAAGTCGGAAACAACGCATTGATCGACGAAGAACGCTCGTAAATGACAGTGCGGCTTCCAGTGATACGCACAGTACACCCCTGCAACAACGTCGTTCGGGCCGAGCTTTGGTTTGTCACTTTCGAGAACATTCCCCACGAGCTTTGGATCTGACCGGGGATCGCACTCAGTGTGTCTTTCTTGAAGCAGACAACAAGCGGCGGATAAGCAGCCGACGTCCGAAGCACCAGTCCGTCAACGTTGGCTGCGACGGTCATCACTGGAACGCTGATGAAACGATTGATGGTCCGCGAAGACTGGTGGAAGTCGAAATCATCGCTGATGTTGCCTTCATCTCCACTTCCGATCTCGAGGTTCGCGAAAAGCTGGTCAACTCTTGCCCAAAGAGCGCCCACTGGTGACTCCTTCTTGTCGGCGTAACCCTCCGCCCCACCACCTCGAATCCAGTATGATACCATGCTTGGCCCGAGAAGAACTTTCACGCCAACCTTCTTCTTGAGTGATGTCACTGTAACGGCGTTTTGACGAGTGGCACGATCACCTGACACTCGCCGTCCGTTGCGCTGGACACTTCTTTTCTCCACGTGAGCGTAGCTCAAGACAGCATCGATGAAGTGAGCTGATGCATGGCACTGGAAGCCTTGGACGTCGATGAAGAGCGACGACTCTGCGCCAGGGGTGTCACGTCCGGGAGCCATCCACCGGCCGGATAAGAGCTTTTCCGGAGTATTACCGACATTAAGCTGCCACGCGGCCGGATCGCTGTTTGGTCCTAGCACAAGCTCTTCCGTTGTAGTGGCCGACCCTGTCGATACACGTGACGCAACCACGAGGTTCTGAACGAAAAATTGCCCCGAGCTGCCTCCACCGACTTCGCTGGATTGTTCGACTCCGAGTGAACCGAGCCGCACGTGTAGCGATTTCGTTTTGTGGACTGCCACAGCATCGATGCCATCACAGACTAGTTCCATTTGGCGCGTGGTCGAGTCCTGAGCACTCACGAAAGCGGCACTTGGTGGCTTCGCCACAGCTTCACGTCGCTTCCATGATCGCAGCGACATTCTCAGAGCCGTGACCTCACCGAGTATGTCTGTCACGCCCAGGACGATGTCATCAAAGACTTGCTTCGGAACTTCGGCTCGGATTTTCGTGATCTTGATTGCCCTTGACGTCTGAACACCGCTGCTTCGGATCTCATCAATTAAGGTGACTGAGAACGGATGCAGGAACATCTCGCTGTCGTGGCCGACAACACTGAAGCCAAGATGGCGCCCAAGCTTGATGTCGACAGGCCGCGCGCCAGTCAGACCTGTTGCATCTGTCAGTTCCCATTTGACGACAGCGCCAGAAATGTTGCCCAGGCGACTACTGCACCGACTGAAGCCTTTCTCAATCGCAGGTTGACTGCCCAGTCGCTGTAGCTGAGGTGGCTTCATGGGGCGGCGCGGCAGCAAGGTTGCGTTGAATGGTGGGTATCCGAGACCGTCTAGGCTAATCTCACACCAAGCCATGCTTGACATGGTGACGTGATCGATCACAATACATGCACAAGGTGGTGGTACACGCGCTTCACCAGAGTTCCTTGTGTCGTGAAGCTGGCTCCAAGGTTCGTCTGGAAGGAAGATGCGGATTCTTCCTGTTACTAGCGAAACGACGCTCTCACTCGCCGGTGGCGCAGGCTGTGTGGTCGTAGAGTCTTGCTTTCGCTCACTCCTGGATACTTCTCCCTGAGTCAACGAGTCGTCATCTTGATCATTCACTTGGCTTGACGAGAAACTGGAGCCCACATCAAGCAGACTTGCAAGCGCCGAGATAGTAGATGATGGGACGATCGCATCAATGTTCTCCATCGAAGCTGCAATGATCGTCTTCGCCGGGTCGGAAACGTCGCCGTAGTCTCTGTAGTACACCGCAACGACGGGAGGCACTTTCGCTCCTGGTTGGACCTCGCACCTTGCCGTTGCGAGTAACGGTAGCGTGGATGTGTCCACTGTCTTCAAGACTTGCGCGAAGCTTGGACACTCATCGAGCCACGATCGGTACGCACGAGCGAGCCGGTTGACTGATTGCCATGCAGCCATAGCAGAGTCTTGGCCGCCTTCCAGCCCACCCGCATCATCGCTGTTGGCAGCTTGCGCGACGTGTGCGATGTCGGTGAAGTCGAGACAAACCAGCACAGCGAGGAAGTCGTGGTCTGATAGTCGCGCTAGCGTGCCGAATCTGCGACCTCCCCTCTTTTGTGAGCCTTGCCACTGGCGCGTCTTGTGAAGTTGCCACGCATCGATATCTGCGATCGAGAATTGAAGATCAGTGAAGGGACCGCGATGTTGCTCCGTTGCATCTGATTTTGGCCGGTAGCTCGCCATCCGAAGCGCCATACCAATATCGCGCACTCGCACGTGCGGAACAACCGTGGCTTCACCTGAGAATGTTGATGCGATGCTCACTTCGAACACGAAGTCCAGAGTTTCAATCTGGTAGCTCATGCGAATACATTGAGGCTTGCTTTGCTTGACAGGGTTGAACTGGCCCGAAGACACCTTCTGATCGGATGAGTCCTTTTGTGCAAACCGTCTAATGGTACTCACGCCGATGGACCCCACTCGAGCTAAGTGTCGCAGCTAATATAAACAAAACAGTTTGAGTTAGATACCCAAGGATCCCACGAAACACAGAGTCAAAACTTACTGCCAGACGATCAAGCCCAAGATGTAACCTCTTGGTGAGCAACGTGAAATCCCAACTGGTTCGCTCCATGGACGAGATGATGTCTTGAACGTAGAGCGCTGACACTGAAATCCCCTCGAGGTGAAATACATCGCCTGTGCTTGTTCGTTCCGCCGGCGTAGCCGACGCTTTCCACAAATTCTTGATGCGGATGTTGTCACACGTAGCTGTGACCCTTACACTGCCTCCCGGCTCCATTGCTGATCGGCGATTGCTGTGCAAGGCCGAATCGGATACGACAGCAACAGGCGCGACGTGCACCACAAGCGCTGGAGTGAGCTCAATAATGGCACCTTCAGCTTTGAGGTTGAAGGCCATGTTCCAGTATGATGCCTTCTTGTCTGCCACGACGCTGGGACTCGAGTTCGACGAAGACAGTTCACTCTTCTTTGAGTTGCGAGTACGCAATCTTTGCAGGAACTCAACCGCACCGTTGGCGCAGCGAGCCAAACCTTCGAAGCCTAGTTGGAAGTGAGACGCACGCCCTTGAAGATCGACGTAGCTGTGCTGCGTGGACTTGCTTTGCTGGAGTTTCAACGTCAGCATTGGATCTTTCCCACTTGAACCGGCGCCAACACCAGGAACTTGAATGCTACCGACTTCGAGGACTGTCTTCATGGAGTCGTTTTTTACATGAAGCTCGTACATGACGCACGAGGCAAGGTCCACACGCACAACACGATCGACTGAGCCCTCACGAGGCACCTTCGCCACTCGAGACAACTGCCAATTGCAAATTTCGACGCTCAGCAGGCGTGATTGCGGAGCCCACGGCAGCTTTCCTTCCGTAAAGCCGTATGTTCGCAGCCCGAAAGTTTGTAGCACTGTATCAACCGCAGCCGCGGACAGCCACACGTGGCTCCAGTCAATTAGAGCAGACGCGCGACTGACACCGAATTCACTCTTGGTTTCAGCCTTCTCATCCGCACTGCCACTCGAGGTCCATTTTGCTGTGAGGATCTCGATCAGAGGAGAATCCCGAGATGCTGCCTTGCCTCGTGGTGTATCGTCACGTGACGTCACACGGGCGGATGCACCTCCGACGGTAATCTTTCGCGTCCACGCGCCGCCTTCTTCCTCTGCCTTTCTGCTGTCAAGCCAGCTGAGATTCCGACCAGTCAGCCCTACAGCACTGACCCCACGACCTCGCTTGGTCTCGACTCCAAGCGAGATGGTGGCATTCAGTGAGTGCCAAGTGATGAGGCGAACAGCGTGAAACCCTGGCTTGGTATCTTCAACAGGAGGTGATCCATTCGTTTCGGGCGAAGCGGCCGACGGCACTTTCGGACTCTTCAGCTTCACCAATTGCAGCAGCCCGTAAACATCTTCAAGTTGCGATGGCTTCAGCGCCAAAATCACTGGCCCAAGTGATGCGTCAACGATGTGCTGACCACACCACTTTTCATTTGCAGTATTGGATGGCGCGATGCTCGTCTCGACCTTCGCTGGTATGTTCGTCTCGATCTTCGCTTGTTCACCTTGCAGGCCACCAGAGACGAAATAGCGCAACCGAAGAGCAGAATGCACACTGCGAGCTCGCACATCGTGAGAATTTCCTGCGTTGATCAGTGGACACGAGTGCAGACAATTCTGTGCTAGCAACTGATGCAGCAGCGGGAGCAGGAAGTGGTTCAGGTTCTTGATTGCCGACTGGTCTGGATCACGCAGCGTGTGATAAGCCTGGCACACTTCGCCTACTCCAGCCGTCAAGTGCGAAAAGTCGATGGCTTCCTGTGAAGAGTGCTTCTCCCATGACTTGACCACCGCAGCACCCAGCGCAGCCTCGTCCAGCTTCCGATCGTGAACACCAATCGACGCGACAGCAGCCCTCGCCACTGCAGTTAACCGAGACAATGGTACACATGGAACTCTCTGTCCACCTGCGAGCAATGCGCAAGCACATGTGCCATCACCTGTGTCGAGAGTCACTGATTGGGTCGATGCTCGTCGTCGCTCAACTGTCTTCCATACTGGAACCTCCATATCCTGGCTGACTTTGACGATCTCGAAGCTTCGCGATTCCCGACGACCGTGATTTCGTGCTACTTCACCGAAGAATGATGCCACGAAATACGGATGCGAAACGCATTCGCTGAAGGAAGAAGTGCTGGAACTGTGAGACTGTTCGCTCTCAAGCACTTGGCCCCATGCCAACATCGTAGAATTCTCCACACCGGGATCGACACCGTGCAAGTAGTTCATCTTCACGCGCTCGACTTCAAACACGAGGTCCGTCACTGCTTCAGCAACCTCGCCTCTCGTTGTGACGACTTCCATGGCAGTGTATGTCAGAGACAGAGAGCAGACCTCGGACGCTGGTTTCGACAGCTTCGCCTTCACGCTCGCGCTGTTGGAGACTTTCACAAGGCCAACGTTGGCGACGGGAACATACTGTTCTTCGGTTGAGATATCTTCATCATCCACCACAGTATCAACGGGCATCTCGTCTTCGCTTGCTTCGTGCTTTCGTAGCGTGAGAATCGTGGAATTGATGCAGACACGACAGCAGATCGTTCGCGACGTCGGCTGCGATTCGCCCACAGATGATGACGCTTGTTTTTTCAACGCGATTGCGGCAGCTGCGGCTGAGCGTTTCTTCGCTTCATCACTGCGACGCAAAGCTGCTTTGGTTTCGGCCAGGATCTCAGAGATGAGCTCGTCTTCTTCATCGTCTTGAGGACCTCCAAGTGTTTCCATTGCCCACGACAACCACGACGATTTCTTCGAAGGCACTTGCTCTGATGATACAGTCGTAGCCGAGGCAGATGCTCCACCGGTGTCGTTACCAAGTTGTACGTCGGTGTAGATGCCTCCACGAGCAACATCAACGGACGAGCCGTCATCTTCTTCAATCAGCGCCACCTTCCGCGGGGATCGCTGCATTGTCCGTTGCAACAACTCGCTGAGCATTTCCAACTGCCTGTCGCTCAAGGAGAACGCCAACTCGCCGATGAAGACATCGATCTCTGTCGTCGGGGTGACATCGCGTCGCTCAATTGAGTACTTGAAGAACGGGTCACACGCTTGCGATGGAGCGTAGCCAGCACTCGGTTTACCTGCTTTCTTGCTCGACGAGTCGTGGTTCGGGTCTGCTCCTGGTTTCAGGCACATTCGAGCACGGATCGAGATTGTCGATCGACTCAACACTGGCAGCTCGTAACCCACGACGCGACGGTGTATCGTGCCACCTTGATCGCTTGCCTTGCGGTCGCTCGTGTAGCGGTCCAAGAAAATGGTCAAATCACGCGCATCGATGGCCTGACCATTCATGCCGTTAAACTCAACGAACCGACATAAGCAATCGAGACAGAAACCATTAAGATTCAACGCACCCGAGAGATCACTTGCGTCGGCCCTTGCGGCTCAGTGAAGCTTCGCAGCCATCCTTTCTTGTCGTTCACCGCGTAACAATCGAGCGTCTATACCCCCACACAACCAGCTCCAGTTCGTCAGTCTCGCCCACCGTATGCCGTGAAATCGATTCGAAAGGTTGCCATACCCCAAGCGCAACGGAAAGTACCATGTCGTCTTGCTCGTACTTGAGCACAAGATTGTTGATCTACAAAGTATAAAACTGGCTTCAGCGCTTTGGTACTTGCGTGGAGAGTGCACTAGATATGAGTGATTGAATACCTGGATAGTCATGTTTGCCAGGATCTTGTGCAGCGTCTCACGCAGCCACCCCGACTTTGGCGTCTCAATAACCGGCGCATCCCTACCAAACAATGCCAACAGTGTTAGTGGCAAACCTCCAGTATGTGGAGCTATTGCATCGCCTCGTGGAAGACGCACCGCGTGGCTGAGGTTGAAGTATTCGACTCGACGGAACGTGAGCGCGATGGGCGTCGCACGGGGTCTTTCGAGTCGTCTCGCGCCGTCAAAATGAGCTCAATCGTGTACAGCTTCACCTCGATGGGCTGCGAGAGTAGCTGCGTCCACGGGATGTGGATGCGCAGTTCCTACATGGTTCAATCAGCAAGTATACATGAGTCCTCACAGTCGCAACGGCAATCTGCGGCCACATTTTCGAAGCGCACGCACGCGAATGAAGCCGCGCGAGAAATCAAACGACGACGGGATCTCGAGGCTATCCTATTTCACATCCCCACAGCAAGCGCATCAGCCAAACCACAAAAACAGCGGCGATTCCCATGACATGAAGGGGGACGTACCACAAGGACATGGCGCTTGATTTCCAGGTCGTTTAGCACCAAATCGCCACCAAAAAGCCCCAAACCTTCGAGCTGGATGCCCTCAATGTACTTGCTCAGGTAGAACTGCAGGTTCTGCGCGATGTACCCGCGCAGCGGCGATGACAGGATGTCCAGCATGCCGCCTCTCCTCCGCGCACAGTGCCTTCGTTTTCCTTTTGCTTGTCTTGGCGCGGAAAAAGGTTCAAGTCGTGATCAAAATCACTCCCGCATAAAATCCGGATATTATCTAAACGTAATTTCCCCCGTAAACATGGATATTTTGAAAACAGATTTTTGATTGACAAAAATCCGAGTTTTTGTGAAGTGGTGCTTCGTGTTACTTCACGCGGATGAAGAGACGCGATCTCCTCAATTGAACGCCTTTCTGAAGACAACTCAACGACAGGATGCTCTTGCGTGGTGCTTCGTCCACGAATCCATCGACGCATGCAACTCGCTCACTGCTTCACCCGCAGACACAGATTCAGATCGCTCCTGCGCCTGTAAGCACACTGCGCGGAATGCTCGCTTTGGCTTCACTCGTCCAGAGAGATCTGGCGAGAATCTGCACCATGACGCAGTGAGCTTGGGTGCGTGCAGCACCTGCTTCAGAATTTTGAGTGCACCTACCAGTCTTTCTACGGAGCTGTCCCGTACAGTACAGTATGAGCAGCCACAATGAGTCTCGTAGAAGACTGGTTTCTCTCTTGTCTTCTCTCTTCACGCAGGTGCGTCCGATCGAACAGGCGTTGTGGCTGAAAGATCTGGACGGCTGGAGCCACGCCCAGCAGGCGAGTCAGCAAGTGAGTCGAGGTGCTGACCTGGCTGAACAGCCAGCTGAATCACTCGCTGCACGTACTGTGATAATAAACACAGCTCAACCATCACACCTTCAAAATAGCCCTCGCTCCGATCAGGTCAGGACACCGCCGGCTCCACACGCGATGGAGCGGAGCGGCACCATTGACCTGTACACCACGCGAGCGTGGGCTGTCGTGGGCGGACGTGGCTTGGTTCACCCACGCGAGACGCGCTCGCCGCGCGCGACCCACTCATGCCACTCGTGTCAATCCAACGCCGCATTGTGGCCAAGCCTTTGGTTCTCCCCATGCTCAGGACGCAAGTGTGACACGCCATCCGCCACGCACGATCGGTCACTCACTGGCATTACCTAACCAGGTGGTCGTCGCGATCTTTGTTTCATTGGCTATAATGCTGCAGATCTCCGTATGGATTGGCTAAAAATTAGAAAACATGGAGAATCGGAGAGCTAGTATTCGGGTGGTGGGTTTGTTGGAATATTTCGGGCGACCAAACCAACGAAAACCTGGAAGCCGACGACCTTGTCCACGGAACGAACCCGCCGCGTGAGGACCTACAGACGAAGTCAGCCTCCAGCCCAGACCGCAATTCGCCAGCATCAACACGCGCCACGCAGCCAACGCGTCTGCGTATATACCACCACACTCACACAAACTCATATCCACATAGACACAGTGAACATGGCGGACAGCTCGTGGATGGACGAGCAGGCGGCCGAGTTCGCCGACCTCGTGGGCAGCTTCGTCGAGTCAGTCCACGACGAAGACACGGACGAGATGGTCGAGTACCAGCTCATCTGGGAAGGTGGCGACCTGGGTGTCGCGCTGACGCCCATTGAGAACGAGGCCTCGGGCGTCATGGTGAGCCGCGTCACGGGCAAGGGCTTCCCCTTTGGTATCAAGAACGTCGGCGCGGGCGACATCCTGCTCTCGATCAACCTGCGCGACACCACCAAGCTCACGCTTGATCAGGTCGTGGCGTACTTGCAGGAGTGCGACTTGCCAGCGACGCTGCGCTTCAAGAAGGTCTCGCCGGACCTCGACCGCGTCTCGGCGCCGCCGGCCGTGCCACGTGTGAGCCACTTCCTGGTCACCAGCGACTTGCCGACGAGTCCCATGGGCTCGCAGCGTCCATCAACGTCCAGCCGCGCATCGCAAAAGGCGGCCGTCCCGGCGGCAGCGCACGCACAGCAGCAGCAGCAAGGACCGCGTGCTGGGCGCGGCGCGTCGACGGCAAGCAACCGCCAGTCCATGCAGAGCGGCCGCATGTCTGTCGCCTCCCAGCCACGGCCGTCCGACCTTGCAAATGTGCCTCCGCCACCACCAACGAC
Organism: Pythium coloratum; assembly: GCA_023337545.1. Taxonomy (NCBI): domain Eukaryota; phylum Oomycota; class Peronosporomycetes; order Pythiales; family Pythiaceae; genus Pythium; species Pythium coloratum. The sequence continues at coordinate 20,015 of JAADXE010000163.1, forward strand.
GCGCCAGAGTTCGCTGACTGCGGTGTCGCCTCCAAAGCCCGCGACTGCCAAGCCAATGCCACTGGCGGCTCCTCGATCACCGCCTCCAGTGGTGGACGCCGAGGCGGAAGCTGCCGCTGCGGCTGCTGTGCTCGCTGCGATCATGGCCGAGGCGGCTCCTCCTCCACCTAAGAAGAAGACCGCGCCAGCGAAGGCGGCTCGTGCTCCTGCACCTGCGCCTGAGCCAACGCCTGCCCCTGCCCAAGTTCCTACTCTAGAGCCTGTCGTTGCGGCTACCCCAGCTCCAGCTCCTGCTCCCACCCCCGCTCCTGCCCCAGTGTCCACTCCTGCTCCTGCTCCTGTTGTGGCGGCTGCGCCAGAGTTCCCGGAGCTTGGTCGACTGTCGCTTGACAGCGATGAGTCCTCGGTAGGCCGCGATTCATGGCGAAGCAGCGAAGAAGACATCGACGAGGCGCGTGAGCGTGTGGCCGACCTGCCGACGATTCCGTCCTTGGCTCGTGGCGAATCGATTGAAGGTGAGCAGCAGCCACGCGAGAAGGCGCAGAGTGTCGCCATGCTTGGAGACTACTCGATCGAAACGAACGGCGTTCCGATTCTCCCTGAGGAGTCCGTCATGAGTGCCATCGCGGCGATTGATGGTGTGCCACAGGCTTCGGACTTCGTGGACTCGGACGAGGATGTGTCACCTATCGGCCATGCCGTCCAGCCATCGCACGTGAACCGAAACTCGCGCGCGCCTGGTATGCCACTGTCGATTGACGACAAGCCAGACGTGCCACGTGAGTCTGTGCGCCTGACGATGGACGGCGGTGCGGAGCCCATGATGAAGAGCCAGCCAGTGGGCACTCTCCACGAGCTGTGCACCAAGGGCAACTTGCGCAGCGTGATGCAGCACATCAAGGTCAATGGCCCGGACGGTCTCATTCAGCGCGAGGCCAACCACGGCCAGACGTGTCTGCACCTTGCCGTCAAGAGTGGCAACGTGCAGCTCGTCAAGCACATTTTGGAGCAGTACGAGCCAATCGACGAGATCATCAACGTCGAGGACGACAAGGGCAACACTGCGCTCCACTTTGCCGCGACCAAGACGCCTGGCATGGTGCACTTGCTGCTGGACAACGGTGGCAGTGCCAACGTCAAGAACTCGCGCAAGCTCACGCCGTTGATCATCTCGGTGATCACGTCGCGTGACGACAGCATCATCATCCCACGCATGCTGCTCAAATACGGCGCAAACCCGAACGACATGCACGACAGCCAGACCGTCATCCACACCGCCATCGGCAGCGGTATGCTCAACATTGCCGGAGCGCTGGTCCACGCCGGCGCCAAGATGGACGTCGAGGACTCGGAGGGCAAGAGCGTCTACGAGAAGCTCGACAAGAAGTCGATCCGCTTCTTGATCTCGCACATTTACTTCCCGCCGACCTACATCAACGAAAAGGAACGCACGGACTGCATGGTGTGCCGCAAGAAGATCAAGTTTGGCCACCGCAAGAACAACTGCACGCACTGCGGTCGCATGTGCTGCACCGAGTGCAGCAGCCTCATGGTGGAAATGCATAAGTTCCCCATGGGCTTCCCTGGCCGCGTGCGCAAGGGCTCGGCCGTGCGGGACCTCAAGAAGGTCTGCAAGACGTGCTTTGGCGTGTTCAAGGAGCGTGGCGACACACCGCAGAAGGAGGAAAGCCACTTCTTGAACCGCGTGATCGGCGTCGAGTGGGACGAAGTCAACCCGAACAAATTGCAGAGCCAGCGAGATGCTGGCCGCCGCGGCAACAAGGATTATTAAACGGATCCCTGAAGGTGCCGACACGTATTACCCAGAAAGCTAAATCAAAATCACACATCAATTCTCTAAAAACGCACTGTGCTGTTTGTTTGGACACTATCCTGACTGAGGAGATCAACTGCAACGCCGAGTTTGTATGGTACTGGTACACGTGTGGAGCTTTGTGAAAAGCCTTGCTGGATTTATCTGCTAAATGACGCCGACGGTGAGCGAGCGGACGAGAACTCGGAGATTCGTTCCAGGTTGCCGAGCAGGCGATCCAATTCCTGGGCTGACGAAGACACGACCGAAGAGTTGCTGGTCTTGGGTGTCGTGGCACCGCGTGCAGTAGGCGAGACCCTGCGCGGGAATGAGGAGTATCGACCATCACGCGGCGACGAAGATTTGCGTGGCTCGGGGTGGAAGCTAAGTTGCTGCATCGAGGAGATCGTTTGCTGTAGACGCGTGATCGTTGAGTTCTTCTCGTTGATGTCACGCAGCAGAGTCTTCTCGTTCGCGAGGAACACGGTCGCTCGCTTGCGTTCGTCGTCGAGCTGCGCTTGGACTGCCTCGATTTCCTCCACGAGCTCCGTGGTGTGCGACTCGACGGTAGACTTCATCTGCTCCTGGCACTTCATGAGCATCGACACACGCTTGATGGCCTCGTCACGCTGGCGATGCAGAGCGTCTTTCTCGCTAAGAGCTCGCTCGAGCGAACGCTTCAGCTGATGCACCTCACCTTGGTAGCTCTCCTTGAGTGACGTGAGTTCCTGCATCCGACGCTTCATGTCTTGAGATGAATCTGTGTCTCGACCCGCTCGTCGCTGCACTGAAGCAAACGCTCGATCCATATCCTTCACTTTCTGCTTCTCACCCTTGAGCTGCGTTTCAAGTGCAACAATATCCGTCTCGTAGCCCTTCAGCTGCTTCATGAGAGCCACCACCTTGTGTCCCAACTCAGCATTCCGGGATGAAGCGTCTTCGATGCCGTTCACGAGCTTCGTCACTTGCTCCTCTAGCATACGACGCTCACGAAGAAGCTTTCGCTCACGCTTCAACTTCTCCTCTTGACTCGAGCGGATCGTCGCGTTCGCGTCTTCCAGTTCTCGCTCCAGTCGACGAATTCGCTCTTGGAGACGACACATTTCGTGTGAGGCGGCTTCCAGCTCGAGCTCCTTGCCTGAGATGGTCATCTTCAGGTCCTCGACATCAACGTCACGCTTGGTGGTTTCATCTTGCAAAGCGATGATCTTCGCGTGCTGCTGGGCCTTCTCTGTCTTCAGCGACGCGATGACTTCCTGCAGCCTCTCCGCGTTCTGTTGTTCCATCGAGATGCGCTTCTCGAGCTGTGTTCGCACGTTCGAAACTTCCAACTCGTGGTTCTTCTTCTCCTGCTCCAACCAGTACGCCTTTGTCTCCAGTTGCTTGGTGGTGTAGATACCTTCCTCCTTTTGCCGCAGATCTTCATACAGATCCTCAATCTTTTTTCGCAGTGCATTCACATCCTTGTCTTGCTGTCCCTTGACGTCTTCCAGTTCACCCAGAACCGCATTGCGTCGAGCCTCACTGGTCGCAAGTGCCTGCTTTGCCTCACTAAGTTGCTGCTGCAGTTCCTCCACTTGACGGAGCAACGAGGCGGCCATATTCTCGTCCTCCAGCAGCTCCTTGAAGCCATAATCAAGCTGCTCTGCGAGAGACGATCGAGCATCAAGCAGTTGCTGGTACTTGCGCTCTGCGCTAGTTAGCTCGGCCTCAAGACGCTGAATCGTAGACTTCAGCGAGCTGACTTCTCGCGACGAGTGCTGCTCGTTCGACTCCTTTTCTAGCATCTCGTCCTGCAGCCGATGAATGAACCGCTCCTTCTCCGCCAATCGTGAGCTCAGCATCGCGATTTCCTTCGACAGTGATGACTTTTCAGACAGCAGCGCGTCCTTCTCGTGCTTGAATTCCGCTCGCAGGCGCTCTTTCACACCGGCAATTTCACTCCGCAGCGTCGACACCAGCACGCCGTGGTCCTTCGTCATGAGTCGGCTCTTGGTCGCATCCAGATCCTTGCGCACGCTCTTCAATTCTCGTTCCTTGGACGCCACCTCGCTCTGGAGGTCCACTCTCTCTCGCTCCAATTGGCTGATCTGACTGCGCAGTTCATGGCGCTGCATCTCGCTTTCTTGTCTTGATGATTCGTCCGACGTCAGCAGCTTTTCTCGCATCTCCAGCACCTGCGTCGACTGCTGCAGCTTCTGCTTCAGCTCTCGAATGTCTGCGATCTTCTTCTCCACTTCTACCCGCAGCGACGATGCGTCGGTCGTCGCAGTGAGAAGCTTCGTCTGGAGTTCCTTGATGATCGACTCCTGTTGGCTGTGAGCGGCCTCCGCGTCTCGTAGACGCTGCTGCAGCTCGCGCAGTTCGTTCCGCAGCTTGTGTTCCGTGGCATCCACTTCCGCCTTGTGGCTCGTGTGCTCCTGCGACAGCATCTGCACTTCTCTCCTCAGTCGCTGGTTCTCTTCACTCGCTGTGTGCATGTTGTTCAGATCCCGTCTCAGCGCCTGGCACTCGCGCGTCAACTGCGCGATCTCCTGTGACTTCTGACGCACTTCCTGGTCCACTTCCAACGCGCGCGTCTGCTCCTCGGCGTCCTTGCGCTGCATCTTGAGCTCGAGCTGTTCAATCGCCTGCGCAAAGCTGGTGAGGCTCGCGCGCGCATCCTGTAGCTGCTGCTCCAGCTCGTGGTGGCTGCGCTGAAGCCTTCGCTTCTCCTCACTCCACGCAGACTGCTTCCCTCGCAACGCATCCAGTTCATCGCCCAGCATTCGGTTCTCCATCGCCAGCCGCGTGAGACTCACGGCGTCTTCCGACTGGCCGCGCTTGTCGCCGATATCGCCAACGTACTTGCGCAGCGTCTCGATCTCCTTCTTGGAACGCTCTTCTCGCTGGCGGTAGAACTCGATCTGGTACGTGAGCGCCTCGATCGTGCTCTTCTGTTCTGCGTGGAGCTGATCCAGCACCGAGGACTGGTCGTGGAACAACTTCTTGCCGTACAAACGCGCCATACTGCTGCTATTGTTGAGACTGTGGTTGTTTTCTGAGCCGCTTCCGCCGAGCGACGCCATGGCCGCCATGTTCAGCGGGTCGTCCAGATACGAGCGGCTAGGCGTGAGCAGCGGTGACTGCGCCGAGTCCGAGCGTCCGCGTAGCGTCATGATGGTACGAGGGGACGAGGGGGGACTCACAGAGAGACAGGGACGCCTACAGGACGAAGATGGATACGGGCGTATATAGAGATAAGCGTGCGTGCGGTTGCTTTTAGTGGCGCGGAAATGCTCGCGTCCCACATTTGCGCGCGCAAACTCAACAACGCCGCGCTTTTCAAATGAGCCGCCAGTTGGGTTTTATAGTCGGAGAGCTTGCACGCAAACAATCAGGTTTTGCGGTCTTTTATAGACTACCAAGGTTTGTTTTTGTTGTGGTGAAATTTCCGTTTCGCGGGATACGCAACTGGTTGACTCAACCGTAGTTTGGCCCAATCGGGGCTCGTAAACCTAAAATATCGGTCAGAACGAGGTTCACGTCAGTTGAAGTGCGCCGCTCATGGTCGCGATGATGTTCTTCCTCCAACAGCAAGTGGAAACTCAAGCCGTGATCTCCCAGAAAATAATTTGAAGTACGGCCATGCAGTGTCATCTCTGCATTTTGGAGCAGGAGAAGTTTCTCTTGGACGCTTCCATCAAGCATTCATTTTCGTCGTCTCCACCTTGGAACAGTTTGAGCCCTCTGATTGGTTGAAAACGTAAAATTCAGATCGCTCTTTCAGCTTGCATGAGTGATGGTGCCTTCAATTCAGTCCTCTTCACTATCTGATTGGCTGAAATCCATTCGCTCTCGCCAACGGATTCTGCTTGTGGGCTGGGGGCGTCTGTGGTGGAAACGCAGGTAACAGCCGACGGATCCATCTTTCCAAATAGGCAGGCAGCTCCATCTCAACGCCGCTCTCCGTCGAGAAGCTCTTTCCTCCGTGTGCATCAATCAAAACCCAATAACACGACACCATGGCGAGTGATTTGACCAACAAGGTCGCGCAGCTCGAGGTCGAGGCCGCGCAGAAGGACTCGCGCATCCGCGAGCTCCAGCAGCAGGTGAAGAAGGCCGTCGATGAGAGCGCCAAGAACCGCGAGAAGTTCTACATCACGACGGCGATCCACTACACCAACGGCGTGCCGCACATGGGCCACGCCTACGAGAACGTGACGTCGGACGTGATCGCGCGCTACCACCGCATCTTCGGCCGCGACGTCTACTACTTGACGGGCACGGACGAGCACGGCCAGAAGATCGCGCAGACCGCCGAGGCGCAGGGCGTGACGCCGATCGAGCTGTGCGATAAGTACTCGGCTATCTTCCAGCAGCTGACCACGGACCTCAACATGTCGAACGACTCGTTCATCCGCACGACGAGCGACAAGCACAAGAAGTTTGCCCAGTGGCTGTTCCAGCGTGCGCTTGACAATGGCGACATTTACCTCGGCACCTACGAAGGCTGGTATAACGTGCGCGAAGAGACGTTTGTGACCGAGACCGAGGCCGCGCAGACCGACTACAAGGACCCGACGACCGGCGTGCCATTCAAGAAGATGCAGGAGAAGTCGTACTTTTTCAAGATGTCGAAGTACCAGCAGCGCCTCGTGCAGCACTTCCATGACCACCCGGAGTTCCTCCAGCCAGAGGTGCGTCGCCAGGAGATCCTGCGTCGTCTGGATGAGCCGCTCATGGACCTGTCGGCCTCGCGTAACACGTTCTCGCACGGTATCCCGCTGCCGAACGACCCAGAGCACGTCATGTATGTGTGGTTTGACGCGCTCGCTAACTACGCGTCGGCGATCGACTACCCGAACGGCGAGCTCGCCAAGTACTGGCCAGCGAGCGTGCACATTATCGGCAAGGACATCACGTGGTTCCACTGCGTGATCTGGCCGTGCATTTTGATGAGCGCGGGCATGCCGCTGCCTCAGCGCGTGTTCGCCCACGGCTTCGTCAACGCCAAGGACGGCACGAAGATGAGCAAGAGCATCGGCAACGTCGTTGACCCGTACGACATGATGAACAAGTTTGGCCTCGACTCGTTCCGCTACTTCATTGTGCGGTCGTCGCGTTACGGCCAGGACCTGCCGTTCTCGGAGGACGACCTGATCAACATCCACAACTCCGAGCTCGCGGACACGCTCGGTAACCTGGTGCACCGAACGGTCAACATTTGTAAGAAGTACTCGAACGGTGTCGTACCAGACTGCTCGGCCGACAGCCCGTTCGACGTCTACACGCTGCTGCACGAGTCGGAGATCGCGTACAAGGACTTCGCGCTTCAGAACGCGACCTTCGTGATCATGAACGCGCTGCGTGAGACCAACAAGTACCTGACGGACAAGGAGCCGTGGCACATGAAGGAGAATGAGCCTCGTCTCGTGGTCGTGCGCACGTGTCTTGAGGCCATCTACGTCATCGCCCACTTCCTGAGTCCACTCATCCCGGCGACGGCCCAGATCATCTTCGACAAGCTGGGCGCGAAGCCAGTGCTGCTCACGCAGCTTTCGCCGAACTATGACAACCTCAAGCCAGGCACTGAAGTCACGATCGGTGACATCCTGTTCAACAAGGTGCTCAGTGACGAGGAGCTGAAGAAGCAGGAGGAGGCGGCCCAGGCCAAGCTCGCGCCAAAGCCAGCCAAGGTGGAGAAGGCGGCGACGCCGCTGTTTGCCTCGCTCGACATCCGCGTTGGCGTCATCACCAAGGTCTGGGAGCACCCTGACTCGGAGAAGCTGTACTGCGAAGAGATCGACATTGGCGAGGCCGAGCCAGTCCAGATTGGCTCGGGTCTGCGCCACTTCTACTCGCTGGAGGAGATGACGAACCGCAAGGTGCTCGTGTTGCTGAACCTGAAGCCAGCCAAGCTCGGTGGCTTTAAGTCGCACGGCATGGTGCTGTGTGCGTCGAACGCCGAGCACGACCGCGTCGAGTTTATCGAGCCGCCAGCCGAAGCCCAGGCCGGCGAGCGTGTCTTCATTGACACGGAGAGCGGCGAGCCGCTGTCGGCGGCGCAGCTCAAGAAGCAGAAGGTCTGGGAGAAGGCTGCTGCCGACCTCCTCACGAATGCTGAGGGCGTGGCGACGTACAAGGGCAACACCATCAAGATCGCCAGCGGCGGCGCGTGCCGTGCCAAGTCGCTCGTGAACGCGCACATCAGCTAGACGACTAGGACCCTCCCATCAGTGAAAGACAGACAGACAGACTGCGTTGAAGTTGAACCCATGCGGTCAACGAATGAGATTTGCGTAACTGGACGCCGATGGCTAGAACAAGCCACTCAACTGGTCTTACAATCAACCACTTTCATACAGTATCCAACCCGCGCAGACTCCATACACGTAACGCCATCGTGACTCAGGACGTCGCTCAGACTAAATCTTTGTGTGGGCGTTACGACATCACCACCCCCGAGTCTCGACACGGCGCATATCCAGCGGCGGTGGCTACACACGCGGAAACTTTTGGACCAGTCGGAGACAGAACGGCACTGTACCTACAGCCAGCGTCTCACTGAGACTTGCCGCCCATTTTCATTTTCATTGACAGTGAGTCGGAGAAACGCGAAAGCGGCCACAATTTGGATAAGATCTGTAGTGGCGCATTTTGGAAATTTCCTGGAAGCCGAGCGTTTCAACATGCATCAGCTGCGCGACAGAAGTGGTCAAGCCAGGCTTCTCAGCGCGAGATCTTTTTCTGCCTCGTTTAGATTCATGTTGAGACTTTCAGCCAATGATAGGGCTTAAGTGACCAATCAGAAAAGGTAACTTCGAATAAGTAATCAGAGACATGGGTTCGGCCATGGTTCACATCACGGCCCCATCTCCAGCATCAGGCCAGCAACTTGGCGCGTTGATCTTCAAGGCACCACAAAGAAACACACACGGACTGAAATTTACATCCACGCCACGCCGTGCCGACAACAGACTTGACGTCGGAACCACATCTTGCACTGGTCAAGTGTTTTCACTGCAATTTCAGCCGATCCGCTGGCTCGAATGCGTCGTAGCCAGGTCTCGACGCTGAATATTTGCGCTGTTTCAACGGCTCTTGGAAACGGATTTCTTCCACCACAAAGTCGCCAGAGAGACAGCGGACTTTGCTGGAGGGGGGGACCACCACTCTGTTCTTGTTGACGTCCCCCAACCCCTCCCCCTTTCGCCTTCATCAACCTTCACCTGGTTGATCTCTCTAGACGACTGGACACTTTGAGTTGGATGCGAGCACCCCCATTGAACCTGCACTGCTGTCCTGTCCTACCCCTGGTACAATTTTCTCCTATGTTTTATTGGCCACAAATCACGAATACCGTTTTCTACAGGACAAAATCATATGTGGGGTAGGTGAAACGGGTGCGAATTTTGTGCTGCGTGCTGCCCGCCGTTTGATTTGAGACCTGCAGAGAGTGTTCCACAGCGCTTTTTGTTCCGCTCTGGGTTTGCGTGTGGCGTTGTCTGGAGCTCGCTGCATTTTGTGTGGGGTGGAAGTCAGTTCTGGTTTGATCAACGGGAGAGCGAGAATCAAGAGCGCGCCTGGAACAAGTCCCCGCGCTTCTTGCTAACGCACTACCTCGACTCTATCACTCGCCGCGTATCTCCATCCGCATCGTTTGTTTGTCGTCCCCGAGATCGACCACAACTCAACAAAACCTCGAGCATCAATCACTCGAGACAAGCGCCTTCATCCGGTGTTTGATAGTCTCCTTTACGGTTCACACCCTTCAGAACGGTTCTCCATCCCGCGCGTCTGTTGACAAGCAAGAACCAACAACTACTACCAACAACCGCCAACACCAACAAGCTTGTCGGATTTGTTGGGCTTTTCGCCAACAACTAGAATCTCGAGACGAAGATGGCGCCCAACACGAGCCGATCCAACGGAGATGTGTGTGTCGAGGACACGCGCAACGTCAACGTGAACAGCCTCACGCTGGACGCATTCGACATCACGACCCTCGGCGACCTCTCGCCCGTGGCCAAGCAGCGCGAGCACGCTGTCATCTTCTTTGACTGGGGTGAGTCGTCTCGTTGGCTGTTGTGAACCAGTCGCCGATCCAATCCAATGCTCACGCTCTTTGCCTTGCTCTAATCTACTTTAGATGACACGCTCATGGCCTCGTCTGCGATCGCCAAGCACGGCCTGTGTCCAAAGTACATCAACGAAAAGCCGGAGATCCCGGCCGACGTCCACAGTGAGTTGAACGCGCTGGAAGAGAGCGTGGTGCAGTTGCTGCAGAAGGCGCTGAGCTACGGCCGCGTCGTGATCGTCACGGCGGCCGAGTCTGGATGGGTCGAGCTGTCGGCCTCGCTGTTCATGCCGCGTGTTGTGCCGCTGCTGAACACCCACATCAAGGTCATCTCGGCTCGGTCCACGTACGAGTACTTGTACCCGGACTGCCCGCGTCGATGGAAGATCGAGGCCTTCAACCACGAAGTCTTTCCTATCTGGGAGACGTTTGATGAAGACAGCTTGCTGCCCCGCCACATCATCTCTCTGGGCGACGGACCGACCGAACGCGAGGCGCTGATAAACCTCAAGATGCAGGCCATGGACCGGTGTCACGGCAAGTCGATGAAGTTCATCACGTACCCAAAGATCAACGAGCTGCGTCTGGAAGTCGAGCTCATTCTGAACAACCTCGACCACTTGTGCACACACGAAGGCGATCTCGACTTGCAGATCACGTGGGAAATGCTGGCTAGTGGAAGCAACGAGTAAGCCAGAATGCCTGCGAAGGATGCCATAGTGCTAGCCAGTGAGTGCCGGTTCGTCGTCAGCAGTGTTGTCGCTGCTGTCTAGACGCCATGACGACCGGTGACACTGAAGAAGAGAAGACGCGACGCCAGCGTCTTCGTCGACCACAAGCGCCCGTGGATGTGTGAAGTTTTTGATAGAGTGGCGTGGAAGACCGAGGCGAAGTCGAAGCCGAAGAAATACGCGGGAGGCGCCTTGAAGAACCTACCAAGACGAGAAAAAGAAAACTACGACCAAGGCCCTCCTCCCCCGTTGTGTGTACGTATAGCAGCAGCCGCAAATGTATTTTGTATGTATCTACGAGAAGAAACCCCAAGGCAGCGGCGTCGACTTGTCAATGTCGGAGAGCCGCAACAGACTCGGACATGGCAAGTGACGCGGAACGCCCTCAAGGTCGTTATTTAGTGTATATGAAGCCCATCCAACCCAAAACCAAAGTAATAAACAAACCATTTGAACTAGTACGAGCACGTTTGGCTTGTTGCTTCGCATTGGTCCTGTGTGATCCCTCGCTACAGCCTCAGTCCGAGTAGAAGCCAAAGGCGAGGCATGTTGCCCAGATATGTTGCTACCGTCACAAGAGAGGTTAGAGTGCGACTACCCCACTCCAAGTTAGTTTTCACGTACGCTGTTGAACGTGGCCGATGCGTGGTTGTCGTGGTCGTTGTCCCACAGGCACCGCGACGCGATCCGCACGTCCTGCAGCTTCTGCTGGCCGATGAACGCCTGGACCACGATCTTGTACCGTGGGAAGTTGCATTCCTCGCGTATCCGCGTCTTCACCATGTCGGCGATCGTCGTGCTCCACTGCTTACAGTCATCTTCATCGTACTCCTTGCCATCGAGTTCCTTCTGCAGGCACTCGGCGATGATCTTGGACACTTGCTTGCACCGGAATCTGTGCCGAAATTGCATCCTGTTAGCATCACACGACTAAAAGATTTGCCCCATAAACTCTCACCGCTCGTCCTCGGTCGGGGCCATGATGTACGTGGGCATCACCACCTTGATCACCTGGCTGCCTCGCCCCATCGGTGCGTCTGGATCGCCCATGTCGTCTGCCTATGTTGTGCCGTTGTATTTCACTTTTGGAAGCTCTTCCAATGTGTGCGGCGCTTCGCAATTGAGACTTTCAGTGCCAAATCCGGCGGATCACCAAGAGTCGCGAGGTGGAAACAACCGACCCTGCTGGCTAGTTGAAGTCAGTCGCATTAGCATGGTCATTGTGAGCGAGGTCTAGACCGTTGTGGCCAACACTGCTTCGCGTATGCATTGGATCTCCTGGTGCAGATCCTCACGATGAAATATCGGCTTGCACGACACGATTCATCTTTTTTTCTTTGCATTTTCATTTGTTTTCATTTACTCGGCATCAGCGGCCGGTGAACGCGTCGCAGCTAGAACGGTCGTGATATTTCCCAGTCGTTGCGAGCGTCCGACTACTCCACTGGCCGTGAGGGGATTGGCGAGCTCCTGACGACGACGATGAGGAGACATACGCGGAATCTAGTTCGCCTGGAGCGCGAGCACCAACGCAGCGTGGATCTCGAAACCGATCTGGGCCTCGGCCTTCTCTGGGGTACCCTCGGCGGCGGCGGCAACAGCGGCCTTGTACTTGTTCAGGCCGGCCTCAGCCTCCACTGGGTCGACGTCCTCGAGCTTGACGAGCTCGACGCACGCAATGTCGGTCGCCGAGTTGGCGTGGGTGAGCGAGAAGCCACCGGCCGTGAAGAAGCTCTGCACGTCCGTGTCGCGCGTCACGTGGACCTTGATCACACCTGGCTTGAGCTGCGAGATGATCGGCGTGTGGCCGGCGGTCACACCGTACTCGCCCTCGACGGACGGGATCTGCACGAGGTCAACTGGCGCGTTCTTGAAGAACGACTGGTACGGGGTGTTAAGGTTCAGCGTCACCTTGGTGGCGGTGGCCTGCGCACCGGAGGCATCGGCGGCGGCACGGCGCGCCGTGGTGTGGATCGCACGCGAGAGAGCACGGGAGGAGAACATATTTACCGGAGCTTGTGGGTTTCCGCGGATATCAAGCGAGACGCCACCGCAGTCGCCGGCCACACACACGGCGTCGAGGGGAGGGAAGGCGCGTGCCTGGTCAAATGGGGCGGGCGGATACGACGTCATGATTGGTTGAAAATAGGAATTGAGTAAATACGACACAGCACCACAAAGGTTTTTTTACGAGGATTATGGGGAGGCTAATATGCTAAACTATTTGGACTATCGGTGTCTCATCTCCGCATGCTACAGACAGACCACCTCATCATCTGATGTCGACGGTGGGGGCCGGGCCGCCTTGCAGTTGAACATCACACCGCAAAGTCGTCCAATAACGTGAGAAGCTCTGCAGCCATTACACTAACCATGAAGATCGTCCCTGGAAGCGATGGCACGCCGCTGAATGTGCTCGAGTTTGAGGAGTACGCAAAGGAGTACTTGCCCAAGAACGCGTTCGACTACTACGCGTCTGGCGCCGATGACATGGTCACGCTGCGCGAGAACCGCGAGGCGTTCAAGCGCCTCGTGCTGCGTCCGCGCGTGCTGCGTGACGTGTCCAACATGAGCGTGAAGACCACGGTGCTGGGCCAGGAGATCACCACGCCTGTGTGCATCTCGCCAACGGCGATGCAGCGCATGGCGCATCCTGATGGTGAAGTCGCGAGCTCTGGTGCCGCCAACAAGACCGGCAACTGCTTCATCCTCAGCTCGATTTCGACGACGAGCATCGAGGTGAGACAACTGACTGTGTTGGTTCCTGTGGAATTTTGTGAGTGTGTGTGCTGATACTGATTGCAATGCGATTTCTTGACAGGATGTCGCCAAGGCGAACGGTGATGGTCTCCGCTGGTTCCAGCTCTACGTGTTCAAGGACCGCGGTATGTTGGCAGCGATTGATCAGCTCCTTAGTATCTTGCATTCATTACTTGGATTTATTGTGTGTGTAGAAATCACTCGTGATCTGGTCGTGCGTGCCGAGAAGGCCGGCTACAAGGCTATCGTGCTGACCGTCGACACGCCGCTGCTGGGCCACCGTGAGCCGGACGTCCGCAACAAGTTCCACCTGCCCGGCCACTTGCAAATGGCCAACTTCACGCACATCGGTGGCAAGCACGCCAACGGCGTGCGCAGTCTGCAGGACTCTGGTCTCGCGCAGTACGTGAGCAGCCTGTTCGATCTCACGCTCAACTGGGAGGACGTCAAGTGGCTCAAGAGCATCACCAAGCTGCCAGTCGTCGTCAAGGGCGTACTCACCGGCGAAGACGCGAAGATCGCCGTCGAGATGGGCTGTGAGGCCATCATGGTCTCGAACCACGGCGCGCGCCAGCTCGACGGCGTGTCCTCGACGATTGATGCGCTTTCGGAGATCGTCGCTGCCGTCAACGGCCGTGCCGAAGTCTACATGGACGGTGGCATTCGTCGTGGTACTGACGTGTTCAAGGCGCTTGCTCTCGGTGCTCGTGCTGTGTTCATCGGTCGTCCAGTGCTTTGGGGTCTTGCCCACAGCGTAAGGCGCTCTCATAGCTTCATCTTTGAGCGGGGAGCTTGATTGACTGACGATGTTTTGCTGTGTGCTTTGCAGGGTGAGGAAGGTGTGCTGAGCGTGCTCAACATCCTGAACGAAGAGCTCAAGCATGCCATGCTGTTCTCCGGCACGGCGAGCCTCGCGGACATCACGTAAGTTGTCCTCCTCTACTACCACCACTGAATGACTGCTAACTAACGCTGACCGTTGCTTTGCTACAGTCCTCAGTACGTGCGCCGTGGCGTTCCTCCGCTTCCATCGAGCTTGTAGAAAAGTTGGTGATGAGTGACAAGCTCACATCTTTCCGAATTGTTGGGAGTCGCGTCAGTGTGGATTATGGGCCAATCATGTACCTAGGATAAAAATATCCACCAATCAAATTTGTGTGAAGCACCAACTTGGATCTGAATCCGTCACAGTTCAATCAACCTGATCTTAGGCACCAACCCAACGACACGCCAAGCGAAAATCGAGTGGGGATGGCGCTTGAAGGCACGACTCTCAAGGGCTGGAAACTAAGCAAGAAGTTGGGATCAGGCGCGTGCAGTGACGTGTATGCAGGTGAGTGGGGTTACGATGTGTGCACTTGAAGTTTCGGTCCGAAATGACGTAGTATTGGTGATGAAACGCAGTGGATTCAGTGGCGCCGCTCAGCGACAAAAACTGCGATGCCTTCGTCATGAAGTTGTCGCCACTGGTGGCAATTGACGCAGCGAAAGCCAAGAACAAGAAGCGCAAGAAGTCGGCGGCGGAAAGAAACGCCGATGCGCTGTACGCTGAGCACTTGATGTACCAGTCCCATCTACGTGATCACGCCGGCCTGCCGTACATTCCGCACGGCGCATACGGCGAAGACAAGGTAACTTGACACACGATTGGGACAAGCAGTGGGTTCTAGGCATGTACTGACTAGTCTTGTTGATCTAGGGCTTTCGGTTCTTGGTGATGGAGCGCTTGGGGCGCACACTGGAGACGGTTGTCAAGGAGAACGGACCGGTTCCGTCGGCGACGGCGGCGCAACTTGGACTGAGTCTGGTGAGTTGATTTAGAGGCAAACACAGTGCAGAAGGGTATGCAGTTGCTTATATTGTGTGGTTGCGGTAGCTTGATACTCTGCAGTACATCCACTCGAAGAACATTGTGTACGTCGATGTCAAGCCGGAGAACTTCATGCTCGACCGCCAGAAGGAGAACCGCGTGTACTTTGTGGACTTCGGCATCGCGGATCGGTATATCATGGCCACGGGCAAGCACAAGGAGTTCAAGGCCGGCACGATCGTCGGCACGCCCACGTACCTCAGCCTCAACTGCCACGGTGGAGCCAGTAAGTCGACTGATGCCAAGCTGGGTGATGCTGAGCGATGACACTAACTCGCTCTACTGTTCTGGCTCATTCAGCTGCCAGCCGCCGAGACGATGTGGAAGCGCTTCTGCATGTACTCATCTACATGGTGCGAGGCGATTTGCCGTGGCAAAATGCCTCTAGCGACGCTGAGGGAGCGAAGATCAAGAAGGAGACCTCAGTCAAAGATCTCTGCAATGGCCTGCCTGCCGACTGGGCCACGATGTTATCGAAAGCGCGCGGCTACGATTTTGAAGACAAGCCGGACTACGAGTACTTCATGAAGCAGTTTGTGAAGCTAGGTGCACGCGAAGGCTCGAAGGATCCGTTCACGTGGGGCTCCAAGGTATGCCACACTGACATCTATGGTTACGTGATCATTTCTCATTCTTTACTTATTGACGATCAGAAATCGAAGTCTCAGGCTGCGACGCCCCCTCGCCCAGCCACAAGTCCAGCACGCAAGAAGTCGAAGAGCGAGGACTTTTCGCCCGCTGCTGTTACAAAGGCGAAGGCACCTCCACAGAAGGCAGTCACACCTGCTGCCGCGTCGAAAACACCACCGAAACCCACGGGATCGTCGCCGAAACGGAAAACAAAGACCAAGACGACGACGAAGAGTGACGACGAAGTCAGCGATGACGGTGCCGAGAGCGATGGAGTCGTGTTTGTGAAGACTGCTGGTAAGGACCCACAACGGCGTCGTAAGGCAGCAGGGAAAGCAGTGGCTGCTGCTGCTGCAGCCGAAGCTGCGGCCCAGCAAGCGGAACACACGGGCCGATACTCGCTGCGTAGTCGCTCCACCCCTCGTTAGGTGCATCAAGGAACCTCTCGCCCTCTTCAGACAACCACTAAGGACCATATATCATCATTCATCCCTCATAACGAGAAAAGTATCCGCAAGTCGAAATTGAAACAATGTGTAGTCTTCGTTAGTTAATTAACGTCGTTGTCGACCTCGCTGACCAACGTTTGCACCAGTTGAGCTGCAGGCATCGCACGCGCAAGAGGAGCTGCTTGACCAGCCCACTGCACAGCAAACTGAGTGTTTCCTCTGGCTCTCGCTGCGCGATCGAGTTCCTTCATACTCGAGTACGGAAGCGGATATGCCGGCATGTTGGCATTGGCCGCATGGCTTCCGATATCGGTGAAGGCTCGATTCACGAGTCCACGTGCTGGCCGCCCGGAGATCGCAGGTGACACTGTCGTATTCCACGTGCGCTCGTCATTTTGGAGTGCGTCACGGAAGGCACTGTCTGCGGAAGACTCGGGGCACAAGATGAACGCTGTGCCGAGCTGGACGCCCGAGGCGCCGAGCTGCAGAGCGGCCGCGATTCCGTTTCCATTCATGATCCCTCCAGCAGCAATGACGGGGACTTTCGACTCTTTCGTCACGAGTTGTAGGAGAGCGAGCGTTCCGATGTGTTGGTCTTTCGAAGGATCGAAGACGCCTCGGTGGCCGCCGGCTTCGTATCCTTGGCAAATGATCGCGTCCATTCCGGCTTCGCTCGCTAACACAGCTTCATGCGGCGACGTCACGCATCCCATCACGACCATACCGGCACTACGGAGCGCTTTGATGGTGTCTTGACTGGGCAGTCCGAAATGGAAGCTGACGACGCTTGGCTTCTCCGAGAGAATCATCTCCGTCATGGCATCGGCTTCGGCCAAAAATGAATCGTAGCCAGACGACAACGATGTCGGTGGCGTCGCGTCAAACTCAGCAAACAGCGGCGCCAAGTTTGTGAGCCACGCCTTCTCCTTCGTCGGATCAGCGGTGTGCGGCTCGTGGCAGAAGAAGTTGGCGTTGAACGGCTTGTCGGTCAGAGCTCGAACCGCTCGGATCTGGTTGCGAGCAGCTCCGACGTCGCAGGCGCCGAGGCCAATCGAGCCTAACGCGTCGGCGTTTGAGACGGCGGCAGCTAGCTCAGGCGTGGAGACGCCGACCATCGGCGCCTGGATGATGGGGAAGCGCACGCGAAGCATTTGCGCCAGCGTGGCGGCGCCACCGCGAGCGTACCAGGGACCCATTGCCGTCGATCGAGGAACTTGAAGAATGAGGATTTTCGGGTGACATTTTGTTTCCAGCTTGTGGAGCCACGGTGACGCTCATGTCGCATAAACGTAAAAAATGGCAAAACCAGTATTGTTACCGGTAAAGAAAATCTGAGAATGCTTGTCAGATATGAGCGCATTTCTGAGTCAGCATTTGGTTTCCTTTTGTTGGCGCCAAAAAGAAGTCGAAAGATGATCGGCAACATGGAGACGGACGCTGAAGCGAAAGCGAGAGCTCCTGCGGCGGCGACAGCGTACGAGTGGTTGCGTTTGTTTGGTAATACGCTTAGTGCAGAGATGGAGAAGGATCTGATGCGCCACTTGGAGTGCGTGGATGTACCTGAGAGCCAGCGCGAAAGCGTACGCACGCTCGAGCGAATGCACTTCGCGCAGTTCCGTAAGTCGGATGTGCTATTACTAAATAACGTACGCAGAGCCTGACGGAAGCGTTGGTTAAATGTAGTTCGACTGCGTCGTGACCAGCGTCTAGGTAGCGTTGAGCGTGTCTCGGAGCGGCGTATGCAGATGCGCGCGCGCGGCCGCGAGAAATGGCGAGATGCCCAGCCTGACGACACATTCACTGTCGAGGACATCCAGCAACGATTCCCGGAGCTTTACAAAAAGGTATACCACGCAATGCCTCGCTTGCGATCAGTGTAGAAATCTTACGCTTCATCGTATTGTACATCAGCCAGCGCAGGCCAGTGGGGCGTCCAAGCGCAAGCCACCGGTGTCCAGGCCGCCACAGACGACTGCACCACCACCAAGCAGCTTAGGGGCTTCGCGACCACCACCGGCCCCGTCAATGGGTAGTAGTATGGATCACTCGTCGCGAGAAATGAGAGGATCGATGAATCCAGCTCAAGCGCCAGTGCCCCCGCGTGTCCAACCACCACCGCCACAACGCAACGTCGTGACCCCTCCGGTGCCACCGGCCATGACAGCTCCTCATCGCGCGCTGAGTGATTTGCTGAAGAAGAAGTCGAGTGAAAACTACGGTGACGACGGTGACGAGCCCATGCCGTTCCCGTACCGTCCATCGTCGAGAGAGCAACCGCCGCCACGCCAGGATATGAAGGGACGGAATCCGTTCCAGACGGCAGGTGACAAGCTGCACAAGGACCGAGTCCAGGGCAAAAACACGATGGACGACTACGATGACGATGGCTACGACCGCATCAAACGCAATGGGCGTGGGCTGTCTCGCCAGACGCCTCGCTCAGGCACGTATCATCCTGTGAATCCGCATTTGCTTCTGGGCGGTGGCAACAGAAGTGGAGGAGATGACTACGACGACGACGATAACGATGCGATCCGGAAGAAGTTTGTGTCGCCAGTGGTCAAGACGGGAGAAAATCGCAAGGCTGGAGGCAGGCCAGGAGGACAGCAAGCCAAGTGCGTTGGACGAATGTTGAGGGCTGAGAGCAGAATGATTCACTGGCTGACGTAATATGTGGATGATGTCTTTCCAGGCCGAGCAATGGGGCTGTGCCAGAAGATGACGAGGACATTGATCCTCGACTTCGAAGCTGTGACCCAGAATTGATCAGCAAGATCGAGATGGAGATTGTCGACAACGGAGACCCAATCACCTTTGACGACATCGGTAAGAAAAACTTGCTTGGGCGTACCCACTGTGAAGCTGCTAATCGTTGTTTGCTACTACTCAGCTGGCCTGCAGTTTGCCAAGAAGTGCGTCAACGAGTTGGTCATTTGGCCCATGGCACGGCCTGATATCTTCACAGGTCTTCGTGCACTTCCGAAAGGTCGAGTTGACTGTGTGCTAGCTGAGACGCAGTAAGATTTGGTACGCTGACCGCCTCTTCTAGGTCTGCTTCTCTTCGGCCCACCGGGCACGGGCAAGACGCTGATCGGCAAGGCCATTGCGAATCAGTCCGGTGCTACCTTCTTCAGCATTTCCGCCAGTTCCCTGACCAGCAAATGGGTGCGTGTTTATCGTTGAGAAACTTCCCCATATACAAATGGTTAACTTACTTTCTGTTTGCTACACAGATTGGTGAAGGAGAGAAGCTGGTTCGAACTTTGTTCGCCGTTGCCGCCGTGAAGCAGGTTAGTCATTTCGGTTCTTATCAACGCTGCAAAAGGGATTAACGAGTATGCGGATGATGAACAGCCATCCGTGATTTTCATTGACGAGATCGACTCGCTTCTCACGCAACGCAGGTACGATTCAGCGTGTGAGAGGAAAAGTTGTGATGATTTGTCGCTGAATGTTCTACGACTGTCAGCTCGGAAGAGAACGAAGCTAGTCGACGAATGAAGACAGAGTTCCTGGTGCAGCTGGATGGTGCAGGCACCAAGGCAAAAGACGTGATCCTCGTCGTTGGTATGTCCTGCAACAGTGTCATTGCTTCGCGGAATTTGTTGACAAGTTAGTTGCTGCAGGCGCGACCAACCGACCACAGGAGTTGGACGAAGCTGCTCGTCGCCGATTCGTCAAGCGCCTGTACATACCGCTACCTTCATCGGAGGCGCGCCTCGATCTCGTCAATCGCCTTCTGAAGGACAACAGACACGGTCTCTCCAAAGAGGATCTGGACTACGTTGCAGAGAAGACCGCGGGTTACTCTGGTGCCGACGTGCGCGCACTTTGCACGGAAGCCGCCATGGGTCCGATCCGAACCTGCCTGGACATCCGAACTATGGATGCCGACTCGGTCCGCCCCATCAACCTTGAAGATTTCAATGCGGCTCTACGAGGGGTACGGGTTTACAATCTTACTGCTATGTTTTCATTAATACTCACTCACATCCGCTGATCTCTCGCTGCAGGTTCGATCCAGTGTTGCAGCCAAAGACCTGGAGTTCTACCGCCAGTGGAACGACGAGTTCGGCAGTTTTGCCTTCGAAGGACACGAAGGCTAAGTTCCAATAGACGCGAGATCAAGATCACTGGGATAAATGTGAGTTTCGTAATGCTATCGTACAGCGAAACTCGGATCTTCGATTCGTAATGTGCCACCGCGTCAAACACGCGGGTGGTTGGATGGGGCGGAGACGTAGACGTACAGCGAGCTGACAGCGATCTGTATAAATAATGGAGCGGTCCGGTTGAACGCATCACTCAGCAAAAAGGTCGAAGGAGTCGCGGGCGTGCTGGCTTCATTCTTCGTGTGGCATCGTGAGACGACGGCGCTTGCACTGCGGCGTGAATTCCTCCGTCGACCGCGTCGATGCCTTCAGGATCGTGAGCGCTAGTGACGGGCAGACTTCAAGCTCGTCGCGGAAGTTGTCGTCGTCTACCACGTCCGAGAGGTTGGCGGTGAAGTAGTTGAGGCAGAAGTCCTTCAAGAACGTGGCGTTATACTTCTCAGCAGCATTCAAGAAGCGAGCGACGTTGGTGGCACTCAACGTGTCACGAGCAGCGACTTCGCAGAGGTGCTTGAGCGGCTGCAGCAGGTACTGCTCCGAGAGCGTAATCAATTCGATCAGTTGCTGCCAAAAGCCAAAACAAAATATCATCAGAATCCATGGTGAATGGGGCCAAAGACGGCATCGTCAGTGGGTAACTCACCGTCGCGGACAGCTTGGCCAAGTCGGAGACTGTGTTGGTGTAGATGAACTCGAGCATCTTCTTCACGATGTCGGCTGAGTGGTCGGGGATGCGCACGAAGCCATTCTCGCTCTCGCGCATCGCGCCGGGGCGGAACATGGCGTAGAAAATCTCACAGCGCGTGGTGAGAATGAGACGGTGCGCACGCAGGATTTTGCGCTCCGGTCCGACTTCGAACGTCACGTCAGTGTTCTCGCCACGCTAAATCATTCATGGATTCGAGTGAGTACTTTCTACTGGATCAACCCATGAGCCAAAAATGGAAATGCGCTCGAACCTCAAGAAGCTGACGCATATCAGCGAAGTACGACTCGCTGGTGATCACTGGGAGTGCCACAGTCGACGGAACGGCGCGGCGGCGCACGAGGATGATGTCGTTCTACAGTAAAAAGAAGTGAGAAAGTCCATCAGCCAATGGAATCGAAAATGGAGAAAATCGCATCTTCCATCACCTTCTGTAGATGAACGGTCTCGGGGCAGTCCTCCGGATCCAGGCGACTCTGTAGCATGGACATACGCTGTAAGTAAACACTCATGCAGTATGCGCCCGAAAAATTCCTCATTCGTACCACGAAGAAGAAGTCGAGCGCCTCGCGCGGCAAGCCGTGGTGCTTGCTGTAGTGGCGGAACAGCGACGAAAATCGCTGCGACTTCTGCATCAGACACGAGTACATGTTGTTCGCAGGCACGCGCACGATCGAGCGCTCGGTGCCCGTGAGGATCAGGTCTTCAGCGGCCTGCAAATCGCAAGAAAGAAGCGGCCATGAGCATGATGGTGTTCGTCCTGTCTGGCAGCAGAAAAACACCCACCTTGACCGTGAATTCGACGTTTTCGGGACGCGCGCTGCGGTTCATGGTGGCGTAGGCGTGTGTGGCACTGGGCAGTGGCTTGCGGTGATGCGTGTGCGTACTGGGGCGCTAGTGCGTCGCGAAGCTGCTTGTCGGTCGCGAAAAATGCCGTCTTCCGCGTCGATAATGGGAAGCGGTGTCTGTCTGGACAGGCAAGTGGGCTTTGTCCCAGTTGTCGCTTTCTCGAAAAAAGCGCGTTTTCCGATATGTCATCCAAAAATCCGGAAAGGCTGATCGTGGTTTTTGGAAAGTGTGTGAGAGTGGTTTTTGGACGGAAAGTGAAGCCATTTCCTAAGTATCTACTAAAATAGACACGTATTTGTTCGTTTTTGCACAGTGTGCACCAGATGGTTTGTGAGATGGCTTCATTTGGGTCACTGCAGGAAGTGATGTTCTTTACTGAAGTACCCATAAGAAATGGGAGGTTTTATCAGATATGGCCCGGCTTTGCTTTCAGTTTCTGTTCTGCAGTCACTGGATTCTGATTCTCCCGTCCGGCTCTAGGATCCGATTCCGCAGTGTGGACCAAAGTGTGCCACACTTTTGGATGAGTGGAGCTGTCGCAGGAAACCTCAGGAAAACCCAGCAAAAAGGAAAGGAACGACCGCCTTTGCTTGCCTCTTTCGTCGCAGGTGCGACTCGGAGATGAGCGGTATCTTTCAGGAAGGCCATGACTCCCCAATAATAATCTTGCACAGCCAATCCCGATCTCTCCTCACTGCGCGTCAACCTCGACGGTGCTGAGTCTCGCACAATCAACGAGACTCGACTCGACTGCGAATTGACTGCATTCTGGTGCTTGAGGCAATTGCGCAAACACCGTGAGGATGGACGACTGAAGATCCGTTTTCATCCTTTCATGCGAAGTTTGGATACCGAACAGAACAACAACGCACCCAGAGAACCCTGCCGTGTATTTTGTACTGTAAAAGAGAACCTACAGTCGTCCGCGACACCAATTTTCAATGGATTCCCGTTACGCACAGCACTGTACTTACTGTAGACGGCATCCAAGAAGCTGGCGGATTTGCGGTCCATAGTGGGCCTCTTTCTTTTTCAAACTTCCATCTTGGCTTTTCCTTGGGGGTCACGAACTCGTTGTGCTGTTCTGTGCATTCGTCGACTGTGTGGGGCGAGATTCGGACAGCCGCGGCTGCGCGGTGGTCACTTCAACGCGGTTGTCCAGTGCAAATCCTCTTGTTTTTGCACGATTTTTGTTGGGAATGTTGGTGGATGGGACGGACGAAGCTGGTCCCAACTGCAACCACAGAGTGCAGACGAATGGACTGCCGGTTGGCTTGCAAAAATGCCAACGAATCGCCCATGTCCAGACTCTGGAGCGTGGAAATGCAAACGACAGCATAGAAGAGAAACGCGTCGTGGCATCATTGGTTTCGTGTGCTTAGCATTGATACGCTCTTTCTCACAAAAAGAGAGTGTGTCTGTTCAAGTTTCGCTATGGAGTTTCAACTTCGCAAGCTCGAAACCCTCCTAACGCTTCACGCATTTTACTTGGCAAAATCCCTCTTTGTCCCCTCATCCGTTGACCACGGCAGATTCCACATTGTTGAGACCCCGATGAATGAGATTGGGCATCGTTGGCTCGCAAAGGCTGTGCTGGTGTTTGACCCACGATGCCACGCACTGCATCCAGTCCTACTTCTCAGATTCCCATGCAGCGCGGCCACTGTCCAGCGTGGGAGCACCCGCGCTCCCACCATCCACAACGCGTCGCTGCCGACGGCGGCGAACGCTTTGGATGAGTGAGGCGGAGTCAGCGAGCTGGCACAGGGTGTTGATGCAACCAAAAGGATGAGAGGGACCACACAAACTTTGTGTGGTCCCTCTCATCCTTTTCGCTCTACTCGGAACTGCACTCTTTGTGTCACAAAGAGTGCAATTCCGAGTCCAGTGACCTTGGCAGCAAGCACAATGCACTGCAGCGCCTGACCGTGGATCCCATCCACAGACAGAGTGTGGTCTCTGAACGGGAATTGCCGCATCAACTCAAAAACCAACACAAACTGCTGAGCCAAAAAGCAAAAGGCGGACCCGCTGCTGCTTCAGCACGCCTCCTACGAGCCCGATGGCGATGGGTTGTAAGCCCTCAAAACCTCGCAAACAAGGTTTTGAGGTGAAACACCAAGCCCTTGTCGTCAGGTTTTAGGGCTTGTCCCCTTTAAGTACGAAATTGTGAGCCCACCAGTCGGCTCTCGCAAGCCGGGCTTGATTTTCCGTGCATCGAAATCCGCCAGCAACGGAGGGCTCGTTCATGGCTAATTTTCATTGGCCAAAAAAATGGCAAAAATCAAATGAAAATTACCGAAGTGACTCACCGGATGGATGAATAATATCAAGCAATCTCTGAGTCATGGGAAGCAAAAGTGTGTTTTTCCGAAGGTCCGAAAAAAATGAAATCCGGAAAACCCCACAGAGGATGTAGCTCAGTGCAGGGCGGTAGAGGATAATTTTCTGCATCGTATGCAGCCATTTCGAACTATAGTCTGTTCTTGCTGTCGATGCAATGCCAATTTGAGAGGACATCCCAATGCATTTGATCATTATCGCTCTTTCGTATCATTTGAGAAACGTTCATGCATTCAGTTGGAGGAGTGCATGTCATAAACTCATTTTGGTCTGCAGAACAACAGAACAACATGGAGTGATGGTAAACGTAAGCAGTTTGTGAGAAATGGAAAACGAAT
>JAADXE010000164.1:0-44546 GCA_023337545.1 Pythium coloratum
CTGCGCGTTGAGCGAGAAGACACCGCGCTTTTCGAGACGCTGGGCGGCGTTCGCCTGGCCTACAGTAATGACGACTGGCAGCAGTGGACTCACGATACCGGAGATCATGAACACGCAGTAGCAGAACGCCGTCATCTTGTTGGACAAGTTGCCGTTGCTCAATAGGAAGTGGACAGCGAGGAAGCAGGCGATGATACCGTAAGTCAGCAGACCGGCGATGAGCACCTTGAGGTGCTCGTCGTACTTGAAGCGCATTGGAGCCGGGAACAAAATCGATCGGATGAGCTCTCCCTTGGACGTGTGGGCTCCTGTCGTCCACACAATGGCGTCGATCTCTTCCGCACGGCCAGACGCCAGAACTCGGGTACCAGCAAAGAGCGTGTGCTTCTTGCCTGATCCTGAAGCTTCGTATTCGGCAGAGCTGTTGTCAGGGATCGGGAACTTCTGGACGGGCATGGATTCACCCGTGAGCATGGACTCGTCACAGACAGTCGAACCGCGCACGACAACCATATCGCAGGGCAGCACCCAGTTCTCCGCAACACGCACGAGGTCGCCAGGCACCAAGTCATCGGACTGGACCGTGTGCCATTCACCATCACGGCGAACCGACACTTCAGCTCTGTAGCGGGTCATCTCCACCACGGAGAACTGCATGCGGCGCTTGGTGTAGATGTTGATAACAGCTGTGATCGCAATTACGACCGTCATGACGATTCCAAGGCGCCAGTAATCGAAGTAGTACCACACGAAGTAGCACATGAGCTGGTACACGTAGAAGAGCGTGAAGAACTCCTGCGCGAGCGACTTGGGGATCGACGGCATCTCGACGGACACCGCGTTTGGACCAATCGTGTTGAAACGCGCTCGTGCCTCACCAGTGGTCAATCCACCAGCGTCCTTGCGGATCTCAGCGTACGAGTTGCCAAGCGAGACCGAGCCAGGGATGAAGCAGCCGACCGAGGCATCGTACAGGTAGCGGATGTGTTGGAATTCGAGCACGCGCGTCTCCTCGATGACTTGCACGGGCACGACTTCCTTGAAGCTGTGCTGGAGGCTGCTGGGAATGAGAAAGTTCTCGACGCGTGCGACGATGTCGGACACACCCGACTTGTCGACGAGAAGCACATCCGAGTCGTCTTTCTTGACGAAGCGCACGTATTCGGCGGTGCTGAGTTCGGTCTCAAGGCGGAAAAACTGGACGAGCTCGCCAGACATTCCGACAGTCGCGGTGTACCAGAATACCGTGATGAGCCACGTGATGAAGAACGCGACGACCAGTGGACCTGAAGGGTTGAACAATGGCGGCGAGATGCAGCCGTAGTAGTCGACGATGATCGTGAGCACAAGCGCACTCAGGCCGACAGTCGCCAGGACGAAGTATGCGAACACGGCCATTCCGAACCGAGAGCGCGAGAAGCCGGTCTGTTCGATCTCTTCCTCGTCTTCTGGCTCCGGCTCGGCGTTCTTGCCGCCTTTGGTGGTGTGAGGTGTCGTGGGGCCGCCACGGTTGGCGAGAAGGTTCTTGTTCTTGTCACGAGACGTGAGCTTGGCTTTGCAGGCATTCTTGTAAATCGCCCATGCGATCAGCGCCACGAAAAGACCAGCGTACAGGCAGTACAGCACGATCAGCTTGGCTTCCGTGTAGGTCGTGAACTGTGGCACGGTGACCGAAGGCTTCGGCACGCACAGCGCCTTCGCTTGTAAATCGACGGAGCCGTCCTCAAGCATCAAGCTCGAACACTTGGCGCCGATGGGAATGGACGCGTTGTTGTTGTTGGGGTTCTTCGGAAAGGTCCAGAAAACCGTCGCGTCTTGCGAGTCCTCGACTAGCGAGGCGTTCTGATCGGCGCACACAAGCTCTTGCTTCATCTCTCCGCTTGTGAAGTTGACGATCGCCGTCTGCATACGGCAGATCGTCTCTGGTTGGTCGTAGTAGAACCTCGGTGAGTCGGGCGTGAACTTGGAGTACGGGTAGTTGACTTGACGCTTCATGGCCCAGCCCTTGCGGAACTCATCTTCGAAGGCGCCGCCAGTCGGCAGGTTAAACTTGGTGTACACTTGCTTGTACTCATCCGAGTACTCGCAGCAGTAGAGCTCCGGGCTGTGGGACTCTGGACACGCAGGGAATGCGAGTGGGTCGGCCGTCTTGGCATCGACACCGGGACTGAGAAAGGCGACTGCCCCGAGGACACCGAGGCGGATGGTGGCGGACTTCATGCTTGCACTTGGGCAGTGGAAGGCAAAAGCCGGAATGACGCAGTGAGCCGACATGACGCTGCCGGCGGCGGGCGATCCTGTGTCGGTGGGCGATGGCTGCAGAGGCCGAAGAGCTCTTCGTGCTATGGCGCCCGGAAGTTGCGCGTGAACACAGTCGCGGAAGCTGTGTTCACACGTTGAACTTCGTGTTAGGCGACAATACAGAGTGGGAAAATTACAGCAACGGGCTCATCTCCGCGTTTCAATGATATCCACTATTACAGGTATTTACGTATAGGAGGTGTATGTATCTTGCGACAAACATGCTGACACCTATATAATTTGTTAAAGGTTTTGGATCGCGGAAACACAGAATTGCGACTTCAGTAAAAGAGGTTTTCAGCATCCGTGCAGAGCCGCCCATTTACAAGATTTTCGACACGCCATCTCAGCGATTTGCCATAGTGAGCAGTCAGCGAAATGCCCAAAGGGACAACCAGCATCGAATTCATGTCCCACATCGCTGTCCTACTTTGCGGACAAATGGCCGTGTCTGTAGTGTGGAAAAAGTCCGCGCGACTGTGATATATACCTACCGCCCATTTTGTCGGCTGGGCATGCAGAACCCTTGCTTCAATTCTACGTAGTACCACAGCAAGTCGGCAGTGAATCAAGACGTCGACGCGTCGACCTCACGGGTTGCCTACTCGACACGTTGTAGTCTCAAGACGTTTGTTGTCCACTGGTTGCCGTGTTGTTTTGCTACACGCCTGACGGAGTAAATCGTCCAACGGCGTCGTCTAAGGAGAAACACCTTCGCTCTACTCTATCTCTCCCTCTTTCTACCGTCGTGTCTCGATCATGTCCTTTGAGACTCGTCAGTAGTGTAGTGTGACGCGTCTGTGCTGTATGATCTTCATGTCCGCGTGGGACAATCCCTTACAGTATGATACCATACAATCGAAAAAAAGAAATTGAGGGGTTCTCTTTTTTACGGCACGGTTGAGTCTCTCTTGGCATCACCTTTATCTGTGTTTTGAGTTTAATCGGCTTGAGAAACTTAGCTCCTCGGGGGATGCGTGACCGCATGCTAACAACTCACTGGGCGATCCTCTTGCAGCCATCGACGATGGCTGCCGAAGCTTCACTCGACGAGCAGGATCCTTGAAAGGCTGCCATTTCGATCTGATACAGTAGCTGTAGGAATGCACCCAACGCAGCTCACTAGACTTCAACTTCATCATTTTAATCTGGCCGCTGGCATTTGGATTGGGTTGTGAAAGCCACGGAATTGAAGGCTTCTTATAGGCATTGTCTCTCTCTCTCTCTCTCTCTCTCTCGACTCTCGGTGCTCGGTTGGTCGCACTGATGCAGGAATAGTCGGCGGCGCGAAAATGAGATACGATGGCTACTATTCTTAGGCTGTCGGAGGCTCTCATGCCGTCTCCGCCCAGTAAGCATAACACGCTGCCAGCAGACTGACTCTTGTGCCGCGTCGCCGTCGTGAACTCGCCGAGTCCGCTTGCCGTGTGGGTGCCTCTGCCGAGTAACTCAGCCTGTGTTAGCCCTCACTAGCCATGAGCTCGTCACCGGTCAAGCCGCGTGAATGGGAGAAGTCGCTGACTGTCAAGTGCCGTCTCTGTGGTGGCGCCAAGTGCAAGCGATGCAGCGAAAGCGCCGCGCTGGCCAAGACAGACTCCCCCGTCCACGGTCTCCATGCTGACTGGATCGCGGGCCGCATGCTGGGCATGATGCGGCCGTCGTCGCGGCTCATGAAGGACTACCAGATCGCTCAGCAGTTCCACAAGTGTGTATGCTCGCTATTTGTCCTCGCACAGTTGAACCCTTTCACTCACGAGCTCTCTTGAGCAGACTACGCGTCGCTGCGGTGTTCAACCTCACGCTTCCAGGTGAACACCCGTACTGCGGCGATGGACTTGTAACGAGCGGCTTCCCGTACGACCCAGAGACGGACCTCATGGCAGAGAAGAGTACGTAGACCTCGGTGCATTCTAGGCTAAGTCCCACCGCTGACTCGTTTGTGGATGCAGTTCGCTTCTACAACTTTGGCTGGGAAGACATGACGACGCCGACGCTTCCCTTCATGCTCGACATCGTCAAGGTCATGGCGTCCGTGCTTCAAGACGGACACAGCAAGGTACTCTCTCTCATGGTCTCAGTTATCCACACAGTCGGTCTCACATACCCTCACAACTTGATAGTTGGCAGTGCACTGCCATGCAGGCTACGGCCGCACGGGTCTGGCGATCGCGTGCTGCCTCATCTTCATGCACAACATCCCTCCGGACCGCGCGATCCAGATCGTGCGTCGGGACCGGCCAGGATCCATCCAGACATCGGCGCAGTCCAAGTTTGTGCGGCTCTTCCACGAGTACATCAACGCCTCCAAGGTCGTCTTCGCGCTTCCGCTGATCCACGACCGCTTCAGTCTCGACGAGATGGTCGAGCAGCAGAACCGAATGGCCCACGGCGAGCGGTGTACGGGCTCACGGCTCGCGCTGCCTCGCGTGCTGGATTTCCTGTGTCGAGAGGTGGAAAAGCGAGCCGATCTGAACGCGTCGGTCGTCACACAGGCATTTATATTCCACTTACTATGGCAAGGCCACGTCCACGACGGGAAGCGAACAGTGTGTGACTACACCGAGCTCCAAGACAAGCACGGCAAGGCTGTCTGGGGCGAGAGCTACATAAGCGAGATGGCTATCGCCCCCGTTGACCCGACGACGACTGCTGTGCCGCCGCCAGTACCCGCGAGTCTCGCTCCGTGTCTCCATTACGTCTCCCAGGAAGAGCTGTACCCAATCAAGGTTGCGTTCAACGTCGGTGAGTGGAACTGGCCAGAGGCTCTGCAGCTCAGCCAGAGCAGCGTCGCCCACCCACCGGCGTTGCTGCTGGATTGGCTCGAGCACCTCGCCGAGCCGCTGCTTCCCATGGAGATCGTCGCCCAGGTTGACGCGTGTCCAGACGAAAGCACACTGGCAAAGTGGAAGCCGCTGAACCAGCTCCCGTCGTTTGTCGTGCGGTCGCTGGATCGACTCGTGTGCTGTCTAAGGCATCTGCTCAAGAAAGCTGAGACCACGCCGACGTTCAATGCGCTCTGTGTGCGTGCGGCGATGGCATTGTTCCATCTAAACGCCGCGACGCCGATCGCGACGCTGTGTAAACAGTCGGAGTTTGTCCAGCACTTGGCGCGCGAGTGGCAGCCGCCCAAGCGGCTCGAACTCAACTTCGAGTCGCTTCATAAACTCGGCAAAACCAACAGCCAGCGTCGTCTACAGCCCCAGTCTCCACACGCCAAGACAGAGAGTGAGACCGGTGGTGTGGTCGCCACTCCACCGTCCTCTCCGAAGCGTGTATCACCGGAACTGGGCGTGAGTCTGGAGCCAATGATCCATCCACGGCTCCACATACCAGCGGCTGAAATCGTGGGTTCTCCAAAGCCAAAAGAACCCAACGAGTTATCGCCACTGAAGCAAATCCACTTGGAGACAACGGCGCCACACTCGCCGCTGGCTCAGCCACAGCGCCCGCCGTCAGTGGAACTCCCGCCGATGCCACGTGAGAAAGACGATAAGGAAAGCGAGCCGAGCCCAGTGAAAATGGACTCACTCGTGCCTCGCTTCACGAACTTTGACGTCGCCAAGAAGGAAGCTGAGCCGCCTTTGGTTCCGCTCCTCCCACCAGAACGAGAACGAGAAACTCCATTAGCACCGACGCCCCCAGCGATTGCAGCGGCGTTGCCTGTGGAAGCAGAGAAGGATCGATCGGCAGTTCACAACAGTGCGCCATCCCATCACAGTGCACCGCCTCCTCTCACCCGCGGCCCAGGAAGCGGAGGCAACGTGTACACGCTGCCGAGTGTCAAAGGAGGCGATAGATACAAGAATCGGCAGCCGTAATACAACACACACTCACCCTCACTGTTGGATTTCGATGGGCTTGTTAAGCCCATTCTAACTGACAGTGCTTTTAGGCAAACACGGCTTGCTTGGTGGTCAGAACCTTGACTGGCGCGCCCACCGAGAGCTGGCCGAGATCCTCGACGACCATGTTCGAGCCGAAGTAGTAGGACTGAGCACTCGCGTCCTTGAAGCCGAGTGCCACGCCGTTGCGGAACGTCGTCATGGTCTTGGCCGGCTCGCGGTCCGGGTGCGCGACACCAGTGTCCTGGTCCACAGTGGGCATGTTGCAGCGGTCGCACGGCTTGACGTTGCGGAAGCGCAGCCCGCCGATGGTGATGCAGTTCCATTCTTCGTCAGCGAACGCCGGCGCACCCGTGAGAACGATGCTGAAGACAAACAGGACCCGTTAGCCAGACACAGTACACAGGCGTTGTCAATGGAAGACGTACTTGGGGCGGAATCGGTCCATGGTGATCTTGTCCTTGAGCTGCTCGTTGATCTCCGTGACGGACGCGTCCACCGCCAGCAAGAACGGGTAGCCGTCCGCAAACACTACCAGCACAAGCACAATCATAAGTACCTGGCAGGCCATCGTAGCAGTTTACTGAAGAGTTTCAGGAAACCACGCACCGGTCTCGTAGCCGGGGGCGAACTTCTCGCTCGTGGGGCGCTTGAACGAGTCCTTCATGCGCACGAAGCGGAACTCTCGGTCGCCGCGCACGTCCTCAAAAAACTTGTTGAGCCACTTGGCGGCCGCGTCGCCCTGGTCCACACTCAGCATCTTCGACCGCCAGACCTGCGTCGCGACCTCTTCGCCGTCACCCTCCAGTACGATGGGCACTCGAAGATCCTCCATGCCTGGCGCCGTCAGCGTGATCCCCTGTTCGCAAAGGAGACGATGCAAATCAGTTAATTTGGGTTTGATCACCAAAGGGGATGAAGGAGTCTGTGTACCGTAGGGTTCTCCGGGTCATCAAGCTGAGGAGCGATGACCGCCATCTTGGCGTAGCGACGCTGCGTGATGAACTTGCCCTTGGTGTCCACCACCATCCACACGCGGTCGTTGGCGATGCCGCGAGCTACAGTTCATACAAAATCCAAGAGTGTTATCCCTCCGTGTGTATCCCTCCGTGTGTATCCATTGCCCACCACGCACAGACTCACCAGTGATCTTGGCATGGTCGAGGCGGATGCCGCGGCACGACTTGATCGGGTAGACGAAGAAGTCCTTGACCTTGACGTGGCTGATGTGCAGCGCCGGCACGGTCTTCTGCAGCGTCTTGCCGTGCTCGTGGAGCTCCACCTTGTACGACTTGGACGGCGGGATGTAGTGCAGCACCTTGCCCGTGCCGTGACCGTGGACTTTGACAGCAGAGCCGTCAGCAAACTCCTGCTCGCTCTCGATGCGCGCAGTCTCCACCACTTCATCCTTCTGGAAGACCACGACCTGCTCTGTCGTCGTAGAGGTCTTCGTGGTCTTGGTCGTAGTGCGCTGGTGGCGCGAGCGGCGCACGACGACGTACAGCGCGACGGTGAGCGACAGCGACACGCCGCACAGCGCGGCTTGGTTGGCCTTCATGATGGAGCTGCTTGATGCGTGGAGAATCGAGTAAAACTCACTGTGGGTTGGGTCCAGTGGTGCCTTGCGCCACCGTGGATGGTGAGCCAAATAGATCCAATTGATTGAGCTTTTCACTTGAACCTCAGAAAGGGGGATGACTATCATTCCGCTTTGATATTCACGGTATTTCATTTACCGTATTTTTGAAATATATTGGTGTTTTAGACATCTCTTTAATCAACATTTACCAATATAGACAAGGATGTGTACATAATGAAACAAGTAGACGCCTTCTGGCTTCGAAGCCAAGCAAAAAGCGCGAAGAGCTACACGAAAAGAGTTGCGTTGGTTGGTGAATGAAGATGGCGGTCGACGAGTTGGAGTTCCTGGTGCATTTCAACCGCACGCTGTGCATCTCACTGCCGTCGGAGGATGCGTCGCTTGTGTCTCTGCGTCAGCACGTGCAGCAGCGCGAGGGTGTGCCCGCCGATCGTCTCGAGTTCTCCGTGAACGGCGTGCGTCTGAGTGACGACGATGCGCTGCCCGTGGTGCCAGCGATGCTGCGCGTGCGCATGACCGACGGCCTTCTAGGCGGTAAGGGCGGCTTCGGAGCCATGCTGCGAAGCCAGGGCAAGGGTGCGGCGGGAAAGGCGACCACGAGCTTCGGCGCCTGTCGCGATTTGAATGGAAGACGCCTGCGCCACGTGAACCAGGAGATCGCGATGGAGAAATGGCGCCAGGAAGGCGAGCTGCGCGAGCAGCGCAAGAAGCAGGGCGTCACGGAGCGAGAGGTCATGGACGAAGACACGGCCAGCGGCATCGCCGGGTGGTACTTGGCCACGCCGTCGTGGGCTGAGGGCATCCGCAAGTCGTACATGAAGCGCCGCCGCAACACGACGATGTGCACGCACTGGCTCAAGGCCCGCGAGAATGGACGCTCTGCGCCAGCGAATGCACCGCGCTGGTGGGGCTGCCCACGAGGCCGGGACTGTGACTTTGCCCATGGAGAGGACGAGCTGCGAGGCGAAGGGCTCACCGAGTACAAGCGCCAGAAGAAAGAAGAGCAGTACCAGAAGAAGCAGCAGGAGCTGAACAAGTACGTCAACTACGAGGACGAACTGCCGACGGACATCCACGACGCGATCCGCCAGGGCATGCGCAACCGCAGCGGGAAGGCGGCCTCCAAGAGCACCACGACGACGGCATCCGTTGGAACCGAGCAGCCTGCGCCCGAGACGACGACGCTTGAGACCAGCGTGACGCTTCCAGAGCAGTGGCTTGTGCCAGTCGCTGACAGCACCATTGCGACGTTCAAGCATGGGCTCTGTGAGCTGCGCGGCCAGGGGAACTTCGGCACAGCGACCGTGGAGACGTGCACGATCACCAAGGGCAAGTGGTACTACGAAGTGCGGCTCGTGACGGACGGGATCATCCAGCTCGGATGGGCCGACAGCTCGTTCTCGGCCAATTCTGAGACCGGGGATGGTGTCGGTGACCACGCACGCTCGTGGGCGTACGATGGCGCGCGTCAGCTCAAGTGGACGGGCGGCAAGGAAGAGCCGTACGGCCAGGAGTGGGAGTCGGGCGACATCATCGGCTGCTTGTTTGATGCGGACGCTGGGTCCATGGAGTTCTCACGCAACGGAACTCGTCTTGGCGCTGCTTTCACGGGCATCAAGAACCCAAAGACCAAGAACAGCGGCTTCTTCCCCGCCATCAGCATCGAGAAGACCGACATCTTGCTGATTAACGTCGGCGCCCAGCCATTCCTGTACGCGCCGGAAGGTTTCCAGCCAGTCGCACAGTTAATTCAGGTGGCGAAGAAAGAAGAAGCGAAGCCTATCGTCACGAAGACAGTTGAGCAGCCGACGAAAGAAGAGAAGTCAAAGTCTGCCAAGGTCCCAGTTGCAACCGTGGATGTTGAGCCCGTGGATCTGGACGCGTTTGAATCGGCCGAGGCGTTGGAAAAGCTGGGCTTGGATATCCTCAAGCAGCAGCTTCAGGTCCGGAAGCTCAAGTGCGGGTACGTGAGACCGTCCATACTCCTGTATGCATTAGTTGATGAGATGCTGACAAGTTCTTTTATGTTTTTCTAGTGGGACGCTGAGCGAGCGAGCGGCGCGGTTGTTCAGTACGAAGGGCAAGTCGTGGAACGAGATCGACCCCAAGATCAAAGACTTCAAGGCCATGCGGAAGTGAATCGACGTCCTTCAGCACTGGCAACTCTACCACAGATTAAGTGTAATCACTTCTTTTATACCGACGTCGTGACTCGTAGTTTGTCATTTCAGGTATTACGCGTAATGTGCGGGGCTTGGCTCTACAACTTCGAGTCTTCATCCCTTCTTTTGGCGAGTCATGGTCACGGACGTGTAGCTCATGCTAGGCTTGAACGACGACTGCGGCTGTGGTGGATATGGCTGCATGGGCGGCTGCATCGTTGGGAACAAGCCCCCAGGCATTCCTGGTGGCATCGGCGGAGGTGGTGGGCCACCCTGGCCGAATGGGCCCTGTCCGCCTGGTGGACCGTACGCTCCGAATCCTGGGGCTTGAGGGCGCGCGTGGAACTGCATCGCGAGCGAGGAGACGTCGAACGCAGGGTTCATACCGGAGCTGTTGGAGCCCATGAGATGGTGCTGAGGCATCGGCGGCGGCGGCGGCGGCATCGAACCGTTCGGGAATCCTTGCTGGTTGCCGTGCTGGAAGTACATGGGTGGCGCCTGAGGAACCTGGCGCTGTTGAGGAGGTGGAGGCCCCGCGTATCCGTGCTGGCCAGGCATCCCGTTGAACTGCGGTAGTGGAGGCGGTGGCGGGTAGAAGCCACCCATTGGTCTTGGTCCTCCTGGCGGCTGCTGTGGCGACTGGTGAGGGAACAAGTGGCCCAGACCCTGTTGAGGTGGCATGCCCTGTTGAGGAGGCATTGGCAATGAAGGTTGCGATGGAGGAGCAGGTGGTGGAGGCGGAGGAGTAGCCGTGCGGCCTGGAGCAGGCTGCAGGTTGGCTGCGAACTGAGCGAAGTTGAAGCTCGACGAAGGTGACGGGGCTGATGGAGGCGCACTAGCATTTTGGAGTGGAGCCAGGCCTGGTGGACTGGCATTCCGGGCAGGGGCCAAGCCTGGAGGAGGCATACTGGCATTCGGCGGAGGAGGAGCGAAGCCTGGAGGAAGCGAACGCGTCGGGGCAGTCGGCTGCGTGGCAGGTGTTGGCTGTGGTGGCGCTAGTTGGGAGATCACTGGAGTAGGACTCTCCACGTCGGCCGCACGCGCGAAGCTGAAACGACTCGACTTGCGAGGCAGACCGGATGTCTCGTCAATGGAAACGCTGCGGCCATTTCTGCCTTCGCCGATAGTCGACACCTCGGCCAACGGCGCAACTTCGTCGAAGGAAGGGACTTCGTCCACAGGCTTTCGGGGCTTTCTCGGGACGATCTCTTCTTCGACGGAAAGGACGACCTCGGTCTCCACGACTTGGCCCACCTTCTCCTCGTACACGTTTGCACCTAAAATCGACGCGATCTCACTCTGCACTTGCGGATGCTGGAACTGCATTTCTCTCACGGCAACGTACTGGTGGAATTCCGCGAGCATTTGCTGCTGGTACTGTTTGATCATCTCGAGCTCCTTGGCGAACTGGTCCTTGAGCTTGAGCTTCTTGATGTACGTGAGGGCGACGTGGTACTGGCCCACGTCGATCGCCTTGCGGATCAGCAGCTCCGTGTCGTACACCGAGGTCTCGCCTGTCTCCTCGGCGTCTGGCGGTGGCGCATTCAATCCAAACTTGATCGAGTACTTGATCGCCTTGTACAGTTCGCCGTGGGCGATCATGCAGTCGACAAAGTACTTGAGCAGCGAGCCGTGGGTCTCCATTGTGTCGAACTTGAACTCTCTCAGGTATCGCAGCGATGACACAAAGTCGCCAACGCGAGCAGCCTCACGCACGAGCGCGACGTTGCACTGGTCCACGAGCTCTTTCGACGACAGCTTGTTGATGCACTTGATGGCGTTGCTCCACTGACGATGCTGGAGCAGCTTCTGGGCGAGCAGCTCCAGCGGGAATTCCTTGAAAAGCCGAAACTCGAGCACGCTGGACACACCTTCGTCCCAGCTTCGCACTTCGAACATGTTCGCGACGAGCTGTCCTGGCGGGAACAGCTCCAGCAGATCAAACTGCTTCGCGTACTTGAGTGCCGAGCGGTACTGCTGCGCTCGGATCATTGCCTGGATCAGAGCCTGCGGTGTCCAGGATGGGCGAGCCTGGTCCCGCGGTCCAAAGTCGTTCTTGCCAAAGTTCTGGACCATCTCCTGCGAGTACCGCACGGCCGACTGGAAGAGCCCCTCACGCACGAGCTCCTTGATGAACAGCGTCACGAGAAGCTGGTTGTTCTGGTGCAGTTTCATATCGCGGATCAACTGCGCCGCCTTTTCAAACTGCTTGATGTCCAGCAGCAAGCGGATTACATCTGAGGTCTTGTACTTGACCTCAAGTGCCGGCGCCGACGCGATCAGATACGCCGCGTCTTCAAACTGGCGCTGCTGCAGGAGCTGCTGCAGCAGTAGCTCCAACTGGTCCTCGGTCTTGCCCACCGCTGCTTTCTTCATTCTGGCCATGGCCGCTTCAAACGGCGTCTGCGTCGGCGTCTTGTCGCTCGGCGTGGCGTTCTTCCCCACGCTTGTAGCGCGTCCACTTACACGCTGCTTGGGCTGCGACCCAGACCGATTAGACGTCGACCCTTCCGTTCCCGTCACTACATTGGTGCTGCCGTTGCCGCTGCGCTTGGTCGTGGACTGCGAACGCCGAGGCGTGGACGTCGACCGTCCTTGCGTCGACTGGAGCTCTTCGTTTGGCGGCTGCCTGGCTTCGTTTTCCGTCGCAGCCGAGCCCTTACGGCGGCTGCCTCTCTGCAGTGGCTGTGTGCTGCTCATGGCGTCTCTCTGGACGGCGGGTGCTCTGCAATGACGCGTGGATCCGCTCGCCAAGATGCCCAATGTGCCTCAACTCAATACTCTTGCTATCTATCTTCCCCCTTTCCTGGAGCCAACAGGAGCTTGCCATGGACAACGACCCCTGATTATGCAACACGGATAGTTGCCAATTTGCAACAACACCGCTGTAAAGGACTGGGTTTTCGACCAGCTGGGTTTTCAGAGTCGAAAAAAAGAATTGAAGGAAGATTTGAATTGAATGATATATCAGTAGATTTCGAGAATGAAGCGTCTAGATTCGTAATTCGTCGGAAGGAGACCAAAGAAGTGTAGCCATCTGAGATCTGAGCAGCTCCTCCACTTCGACAAAAATAATACAACTCGAAGGAGCAGGAGCAACTAGGCGACCTTCGAGTAACGGCCTGCCCATGGTTTCAACTGTCTGTATATAGCCTAACGCCCCCTCGTCGCTCGTAGGCTCGACGACCCACGACCCTCGGCGGCGTCACCTCTCGCATCGCGCGTCGGCAGTCGTTTTCTTGTGTGTCTGAGCTACCTGGCGCCCTTCCAGAGCCTCAGCTCCAACGACAACACGAAAGAGCCACCTACACAGCGGAAAGCTATCATCATGTTTATGAACGACGCGGCCTTCGATGACGACTCGCGCGGAAAGCCACGTCGAGGCGGATCGCCCCGCGACGACGTCTCGGACGCCGTCGAGTCGCTGACTCTGGACGACAAGCGCAAGCCCAGCGGCCTCTCAGCGCATCCGAATGCGCTCAAGGACGACGACGACATCGAGAGCCTCGAGGACGGCGGCAGCGACTACATGTCGGGGTCGCGGTCGAGTGCAATCCAGCAGCAGCGCGACCTCCAGAAGAAGAAGCTCCAGGAGCGCATGAACGGAGGTGTGTCTGTGCAAATCTGTAGCTGTCTTCCAGCGGTTTCTGATGGAGTTGGAGTGGGTGTGTTTGATTAGGTGTTGTGCGCACGTCGCTGCCCAAGCAGTACTCGGCGCCCCGCGCGATGGATATTGACGACAAGCCATCGTGAGTTGCATCATCATCGCCATACTACTTACACAGCGCAGACATTTCTAACGTCCACTACTCTATTCCGTACTGCAGGCGCTTTGGCCGTGACGACGACGACGATGAGCCTCCTCGCCGCGGCGCTTCTCGTGGTGGGGAATCTGGCTACTCTCGTCGCGGTGGCCACGACGACGACGACGACCGACCGCGCAGTGGACCACGTCGCCAGGGCAGCTACAGCCGCGACCGCGAGTACGAGGGCCGTGGAAGCAGTGGTCGGGACGCTGACGTCGACCGCGACCGCGATCGTGGAGGTCGTGGCGCCGACCGTGAACGTGATCGTTCGGACCGTGAGCGAGACTCTCGTGGAGCTGGACGTGGCGACTGGGGTCGATCGGAACGCGACCGCGTCGATCGTTCGGACCGTGATCGGGACCGTGAACGTGAGCGTGGCCGTGGCTGGGACGATCATGACGGCGGACGGGACGGTGGCCGTGCTGGCCGTGGAGGCCGAGGCTCGGGCGGACGTGATGCTGACGACTACGTGGAGCCTCGCCGCAAGTCCCTCGAGAAGGATGTCGATCCACCGAAGAACAGCAAGCGCGGGTATGTTTTACTATCAGTTATATCCATGAGAAAGAGCGTAGCACTGACGTGTTCATTGTAGAAGTGGAGGAGGTCGTGGACGTGACGACGATGACGAAGTCGACCGACGTGGCGGTCGTGGCGGAGCAAGCGCAAAGAATGTGCGTATATGAACCAGAGTAGTTGGTTATCTGGTGAGTTATCGAGCTGACGCCTTCGTGGTGGGTTTACTAGCAGGCACGTGACCGCTCTCGCTCGCGGTCCCGTTCGCGATCGCGTTCTCGTTCTCGCTCGGCGTCGTCGGACGGATCGTCGGATGATGAGCACAACGACGACAACGCGGCCACGACGTACGACCCAAGCTCGTCTAAGCCGCGTGCGGCCGCCATGAAGAAGCCCAAGCTAGACATCACCGACATGCGCTCGTTCTTGATGCGTCCAGTGCCCAAGGCCTACGACGTCGTCGAGTGCTACATCGAACGCAACAAGTCTGGTGCGAACAAGATGTTCCCAGAGTACTGTCTGTACATGAAGGAGGGCGACCGGTTCCTGCTCACGGCCAAGAAGCGTCCACAGAACCGCACGAGCAACTACCTAGTGTCAATGCAGCGAGGGGACCTCTCGCGCCACGGCACCGAGAACTTCTTGGGTAAGCTGCGAGCCAACTTTTTTGGCACTGAGTTCGCGATCTACGACAACGGCTCGAACCCCAAGCACGCGGACCAGCACACGATCACGTCCAACCCCGCGGGCATCCGTCAGGAGCTGGGTACGGTCATGTACGCTCCGAATGTGCTGGGCCAGCGTGGGCCTCGCAAGATGAAGGTGTGTGTGCCTCGTGTGCGTGAGGACGGCACGCGTGTGGTGTGGCGGCCACTCACGAAGGAGGACGAGATGGTCAACAAGTGCAAGGAGCAGGACCACACCAACCTCACGTACCTCATCAACAAGCCGCCGCGGTGGAACGACCAAGTGTGTGCGTTTGTGCTGAATTTCAACGGTCGCGTGACCATGGCCTCGGTCAAGAACTTCCAGCTCGTGACGCCCGACGACCAAGAGACCATCGTGCTCCAGTTCGGACGAGTGGGCAAGGACTTGTTCACGATGGACTTCCGATTCCCTCTCTGCCCGTTCCAGGCCTTCGCGATCACGCTCAGCAGCTTCGACTCCAAGCTCGCGTGCGAGTAGAAGCCACTGACTGACCTGTGCACAGA
Source organism: Pythium coloratum (assembly GCA_023337545.1). Classification (NCBI taxonomy): domain Eukaryota; phylum Oomycota; class Peronosporomycetes; order Pythiales; family Pythiaceae; genus Pythium; species Pythium coloratum. The sequence goes on from JAADXE010000164.1 coordinate 15,436, forward strand.
CCCTCTCCACTACTGCATTCGCCTGCTTCGTATATGACCCCTTCCTCTCATCCCAAGACCGTCGACCGTTAGCTCAGATAGCTTCCTTAATATAAGCGGCTTCCTTTCATCGACTTCGTGATGGTCAGTCCCATACTTCTCGTATTTATAATGACTGAGCTGCAGCACCGAAGAGAGCCACTGCATCAGTCCCAAGTTACCTGTTGATAGGGAGTAGCAGAGACATCCATGAGGTCTTCAGCCGTGCCGATGTCGACAGCATGGCCGCCGCAAGTCGCGCCAGCGACCCTCGCCGAGCGGCGTAGCATGAAAAAGGCAGCCCAGCCAGAGCACTCGTACACTGGCTACATCCCCAAGTGGCTCCAGGAGAAAGAAGACCCTTTGCTTCAAGAAGCTCTGCAGCGCACACGCCACGCGCCGATTCTGGGCTACAGCGGCCACTTGCGGCATGAGGAAGACCGCATCGGCACGACGTTTACCAAGGGCTTCGAGATCTCACGGCAGCCAGAGCCAGCACGTGCGGGGCCGCTTACCGGAGACAACTCGACAACCAGACGGCCAAACAACCAAGCAAACGCCGAGTCAATATCAAAGAAACGAGTCACGTTCCAAGAGCAGCCAAGGGCTGCCGCGTCCAAACCGTCGTCTGGATATCGCGACTTTGAGAAGGAACGCAATGGTGGTGACTACCAGGCGAGACCAACGGCGTCACGTGGTGGCTCTGGATACGGAGCCTTTGACGGTGCTAGTGGATACGGTGAGTTTGCAGCACCACCTCATCGACAGGGCAAGCCTGGGATGTCGCCTCGGTCGGCGTACGGCGCTTTCGACCAGGCCAGTGGCTACGGAGAGTTCCTCACTCCGCCAGGGATGTCAGCACGGTCCGGGTACGGTGCTTTTGACGGCGCGAGTGGGTACGGGCAGTTCCTAGCCCCTCCACAGGGAGCTCCTGCCCGTGATTCCATGTCTGTGCGGTCAGGCTGCGGAGATTTTGATCAGGCGAGTGGCTATGGTCAGTTCATGGCACCGCCAGGCAAAGACATGTCACCACGTTCAGGTTACGGGGAGTTCGACAACGCCAGTGGGTACGGCGCATTCATGGCACGACCAGAAGACGGGGGCGATGACGAAGAGGCGAGTCCTCGCTCGCAAGACTCGCAGGGTTACGGAGCTTTTGGAGGAGGCGGAGGCAGCGAGTATGGGGACTTCATGTCACGCCGCTCTGGATATGGCGCGTTTGACAACGCCAGTGGATACGGCGAGTTCATGGCCGCTCCACCGTCTTCGTCAGACCGTGGACGTTCAGCTGGAAGACCCGTTGAGCAACCATCGAAGCAACAAGCCAGAGGCCCTGTACCCCAGCGACAGATCATCGTCAAGCTGAATGATGACCTTGATCGCAAGTATCAGCGAGCATTGAAGGCGGTGGGCGGAGCTGCGAGTGTGGCGCGTTTGCTGGACGCGTTTGCTGCGACGATCACCCAGCGCCACTATAAGCGCACGGAGCTGCTGCAGACCATCAAACGCAACTTCGAAAAGCACGAGCACGAAGGTTGGCACCCTGTGATTTGTTTGATGTTCATGATTGATGAACTCATAGGCTGACTGATTGATGGTGGGCACAGATCAAGGGCAGATGACCAAGGCTCATCTAAAGGAAGCACTGCTGGGACTCGCATGCGTGTTCACCGACGATCAGGTATGACTACAACATTCACAGTAGTGGATTCAGAGACTCACGAAGCCTCTATCTTCTTGAACAGCTCATGGCGTTGATGAGTGTGTACGACCCGGAGTGCCGAGGCACAGTCGCCATGGACGCCATCCTCACCGACCTCACCAAACGCTTCGGCGTGTAGATCAATCCAATCAACTGTGCTCCATCAATCAAACCCAAAGCGAAATGAGATCAAATCAAGAGATGTCTATGTAAATTGTAATGATTGACGAATGCTACCTTGATGTCTAGACCTTGGCGTAGAGCTGGTCATTTGATCGCTGCGCTCCGTAGAATGGCTCGGCTGTCTGGGGCGTGCTACCGTACGGGTTGGTGGTCTGCGGCGTGCCGTGGTCGTTGGCGTACTGCACACCCTCATACTTGGCCTCGCTGCGTTCCTTTCGGCGCAAGTAGCACGAAAACAGGATCACAAGCAGCGCGCCGCCGGCGACGATCACACTGCCAACGCCCAGCGTGAGCGTCGTGTTGCTCACCAAGTCCAGGAACTCGTCGCGGCATTCGCTGTACGGCGCCGTGCCGACAGTGATTGAAGACGCGTTGCTCGAGCCCAAGAAAGTACCGCACCACAGCAGCGTGCTGGCTGTGCGCGGACACTCGTCGTTGGCCCAGTCGAGCACGGCCGTGTAGTTCTCGATCTGCTTGGCAGCCTCACAGCCGTCGCACGCTGACTTGAGCGACGGCACAAGCGAGCCAAACGCAGTACACATGGAGTTGACGCCCTTGATGTCCTTGAACGCCGATAGCAACGTCGAGTTCTGCACGGTCGGGTAGAAGATCGCGGCGGCCTCGGTCACGTTCATCTCGTTACAGATGTAGGCGCCCTGCGCGTAGCAGTAAACGCGGTCGAACTCGGTCTTGATGCTGGTCTCGTCGTCATCCGCTGGGTACGTCTTGTTGTTCCAGTCGTCGGCCTTGCTTCGAACGCTGAAGGCAAACACCGCGGCGGCCACGAACACGATGAGCACGAGCACGACGATCCACGAGTACAGCAGCAGACCAGCGCGCCAGCGGAAGCACGCGGCGATGGAGCCGAGCACCGCCAGGCCAATGATCACGCCGCCGATGATCTCCAGCACGGTCAGCAGTGTGTCCGCCGAGCTCCAGTACTGCGTGACGACGTCGATCCAGCCCGAGTCCTTGGCGTGGATGGCCGCGACGAGCACCACGACGCCGCCCGCCAGCAGCACGCAGTTGATGAGCATGAGCAGCAGCGCAGTGCAGAGCTTGGAGGTGTCGGAGAGGCAGCCCATGACGCTTCTTGTTGGTTGTGGGGTTTCTTCCGCGGTTAGGAATTTGGATAATGGAGGGATGCTGGTTGGAGCTATTCAGCAAGGAGGTGTGTTCTCCATCAAGCCACAGCCTGTCTGTCACACGGCTATGGCACTGAATCATGAACAATTCCCAATCAGCGCATATGACATTTCAGCATATATTATTTGATAGAGTAATTTTGAGATATTTACTGATGATTCACGTCTTCGTATTGTAGCGGGTATCGAAACTGAAAGTGAAACAAGAGGCGAACGTCTGAGAAATGGAATTGCGTTGGAACCCAAAATTCTGGTCAACAGCTGCACCCACCAACAAACGAGCCAAAACGCCAACAAAATGCCGCGCGCGTTGGACATGCGAGTGACCAGTGGGTACGACCCTTGCATGAACCGGTACCTGCCAATGTGCGACACTATCGGTGCCGATATGGCACAGGGTACAATGGAGGGTACTGTCCAGCCGGCTGACGTACCCCCCCGCCTCTCCAGCGTCCTGTGGTCTTCGGTTGAAGTTGATCTACAGCGCGTCCATGATGTCGGCTTCCAGGTCGTCCAGCTACATGCATGTACACACGTCACACAGTCAGCGTCTCAGATGTACACCCACTCCTCTTTCTGACTACGTACATCGTCCTCGGCCGCGTCGTCGTCCACGCTGTCCACGTCCACCTTAGCGTCGTCATCGTCTGGCTTGGACGCGTCCACGTCGCCGTCGTCGTTGATCACGCTGGCCGAGTAGCTGCCGGCCGCCTCAGCGATCGCCTTCTTGAACAGCGCTGCGTCCTTCGCGGCAGGACGCGCTGCCGACTCGTCCACGTCGGTTCTGGGCTGCTTGAGCCGGCGACTGGCCAACTGGCCCTTGAGATCCGACGCGCCTCGCTTCCGCTTCTGCTCCTGCGCCTCCTCCTCTTCCTCCGCCTCCATGAGTCGCAGGAACGCGTCGTCCATATCCTACACAACACACACAATGAAACTGAGTCTACGAAGCAGACAGTGAGCTTCTCATGAGACGGCTCACCTTGGCGGGCTCGCGAGCCGCTGAGGCTTTCGCCGTCGCGGCAGCAGTCGACGCTGACGACGCGGCTGGCTTCTGGTCTCGCTTTGAGGCTCCAAGTTGCGAGATCTTGGACAGGAAGTCGAATGTGCCACCGCTCGCGACGACGCCCTTGTTCTCAGGGATGCGTGGGGCACCCACAGGCCGTCCGCCGATCATGCGACGCATGGGACGACGCTGTCCGGAGGCTGAGACCGACGATGGAGTGGTTTGTGCTTCGTGGTCTTGCAAAGGCTCCTTGGCTTCTTCCGCACGCTCCACTTCAGCGACGTCGACCTCAGCTGAGAACTTGACCGACTTCTTCTTCTCAGCGGGTGGCTTGGCCTCAGCTGGCACGCCGACTTTCGACTCCTTGACCAAGATGGAGTCGGGCGGTGGCTTGGTCGATACTGGAAGAGGCTTGGCGTGTCCATTGGCCTTGGTTTCCGAGTCATTGTCGACTGAATCAGCTTCAGTTCTGGACTCCCCCTTGCCCTCCTCTTCAGACTTGGCGGCTGCAGCAGTGGCTGGGTTCGGTGGAGGAGGAGCTGCTGCTGCAGCCTCGGCGGCCGCCTTCTTGTCCGCTGCCTGCTTTGCTAGCTTGGCCTTCCATTCATCCGCGAGAAACTCAGTTTCTGGCGCGTGACTCCATATCCGTGCACTTTTCAGCATCCACTCGGGCACGACGACCTTGACGTTGGGCATGCTCTTGGCCTGTAGATGCTTCTGCGTTTCAAGACGACCAGGATGGATCACCAGGTGAGTCATGTCGAAGTTCTCCATGGTGAGGCTGGGGGTTGCGCCGAGCTCGACAGCGAGTTTCCACAGATAGTGCGACTCCGGTTTGCGAGGGCCTTGCAACGGAAAGAGACCGCTGAACACGAGCTTGCAGTCGGCGAGCACCCTCTTCTTGAGCTATTCAACAAAGAAACTTCATGAGCCTCATACGGACAACAGCATACCAACTCGAATACATACCTCTGTGAGGATGCGCTTGACATCACGGCCCTTGCCGGACATTTGATCAACAGCTGACACAGCGTCCCCTTGGTCGTAAAAAGCCCTGTGAACATCCGTCAACACGCGCTTGGCGTGGTCCAGGTGCACGTCGAGAACGACGTCGTCTTCGAAGCCGAGCACACCGCTACCAGACGCGTTGTTGATCTCTGCTTTCGAGTTGAAGTAGTGGTATGGCTCGATCAGGAACACGTTTCCTTCGTTTTCCTACAGGAAGAAATAGATGGGACGTTAGCTCAACATTGATAAGTGCTGCGTTTACATGATGACTCACCTTCCACACGTCGATTCGGTCATCGAGCACCAGGATCATCGAGTCGTCCGAGGACGGGAACAGTAGCTTCAGTGACTTGTGCTGCATATCGGGTGTATCCGTTCGCGCGACGATGCGGTGCTGGAAGAACTTGCCGTTGGGGTCGATGATCTTGGCAATCTGCTCCGCGTACGTGCGCGTGCCGTGTGTGTAGATGAACAAGTCGTACTTGAGGGAGAGCTCCTCTAGAAATTCAACGAGTCCAGGGCGAAGCTTGACAACGTGCTGGCTGGGAAGACCGGGGATCGTGAAGAAGTGGATGTCGTCTACAAGTCAGTACGTTTCGTCAATACCCCGCATACACCTACAACTAGCCCCATGAAAGCACACACGAACCTGTCTTGACAATCGACTCCTGCACATCTTCTACGCGTACTGCGTGGAGCAGTGTGTGGTCAAGATCCAACACGAGCGAGAGCTTCTTGGTGTCGAGCTGGCGCTTGATGTTGGCCGAATCAAACTTCTCTACAACGCACAGTAAACGTCAACTCAAACGCCCACAGCGACCACACTGTTATAGGTCATCACGTACTGGCTTCTTCGACGTTCAGACGCAGCATTTGTCCATGTGAGACGACGTTGACCGACCTGCGCTCGTCGTCCAGGTCGTCTTCGTTCTCGTCCACGACCGCCAGACACATCATACACGTGCGTCCGTTCATCAGCGGGTGGATACAGTACTCGACATACGCGATAGGCACCGTCGCAGTGTCCTTCGCGTCTCCATTCATGTGCGTGAGCAGCGTCTTCACTTGATCCGCTGTTAGGATGCGGAGGCTTCCGCCGGCCGGCGACACGAGCTGCTGCAGATTCCCCTGCTCAATGGCTCCGATCGTGCCCACCACTTGGCGTTGGTCAACGGAAGAGCCATCCGAGAGGCTCCAGTCGGCCGTAGAGACCAGCGCCACGGCGCAGTGGATTTCCTTTCGTCGAATATGGTCGGGGCCGTTCATGGAGCTCGTCATCGGGCCAGCTCCTCACTGAAAATGGCTCTCTTGGTAACAACACCTTGATTTGTACCCCATGGGTGTATGTCTCCAAATGTGTCAGTTACAAACATATAACCCAAATACAAGACGGTCTACTGATATAGCTGAATACGGTTGCTTCGGCCATTGACCTGTTGGTTGGCGGCGCAACACGAAGAGCTCCATTCAATTGGAGCAATCCATTCGCGAAGCAAGTGACGTCCTCTGCGGCTCTTGACATCCACTGCAAGCATGGCGACGACCGGAGAGTTCAAGCGCTTGGTGCTCAAGCAGTTCCCGCCCACGACTGAGGCTGAGACCGTCGAGAACGCGTACTGGAAGAAGTTCCAGTCGCCTCAGGAGCTTCAGCAGGTTGGCCCGATCACTCACGTGGACGTGTCTCCAGCGGCGCCGCACAACATCGCGATCACGACGTCGACGCGCATCCACCTGTACAGCACGGCGACTAACGAGATCGTCAAGACCTTCAGCCGCTTCCGCGATGTCGTCTACTCCGGCACGTTCCGTTCGGACGGCAAGCTGATCGTGGCCGGTGGCGAGGCGCCCCAGGTGCAGGTGCTGGACATCGGCACGCGCTCTATTCTGCGTACGTTCAAGGGCCACACGGCCGCCATCCGCAGCACCAAGTTCTCGAGCGACAACGTCCACGTGCTCTCGTCGTCGGATGACAAGACCTCGCGATACTGGGACCTGCCAACGGGCAAGCCACTCGCGCTGCTTGGTGAACACACGGATTACGTGCGCTGCTCGGCCGCGAGTCCATCGTCGCAGAGCATTTGGGCCACGGGCTCGTACGATCACACGGTCAAGCTATGGGATCTGCGCACGTCGGACCAGTCGGTCTCGGCCAGTACGATGAGTCTGGACCACGGCGCGCCAGTCGAGGCGTGTTTCATGATGCCAGGCGGTGGTCTGCTCATGTCGGCGGGTGGCAACGTGGTCAAGGTCTGGGATATTCTCAGTGGCGGCCGCATGCTGCACTCGTTCTCGAGCCACCAGAAGACCATCACGAGCATCGGTCTCGACGGCACGGGCACGCGTCTGCTCACGGGCTCGCTGGACGGCCACCTCAAGATCTACGACCTCAAGACCTACGAGGTCACGCACGGTTTCAAGTACAAGAGCGGCGTGCTGGCGTTCGGTATGTCGCCGACGAACTCGCACCTCATTACCGGTACCGTGGACGGCATGCTCACGATCCGTCGACGCAACATCAAGAAGGCGGAGCTCCAGGACCTGCAGAGCCGCCAGGCGATCATCCGTGGTGGTACTTACAAGTACTTTATCCGTGGCAAGAACGCCAAGCCGGCCCCGAACGACTTCACGGTCGCGACGACGCGCCACAAGCGAATCGCGCCGTACGACCGTGCGCTGCGAAAGTTCGACTACAAGCGAGCTCTCAACGAAGCGCTCGACACGCGCTCGCCTATTATTGTCGCCAGTATGCTGGAGGAGCTGCGTCTCCGCGTCGGATTGGACCGTGCGCTGTCGGGCCGTGACGAGGAATCGCTCGAGCCGCTGCTCTCGTTCCTGATCAAGTACGTGACCGACCCCAAGTACTCGTCGCTGCTGATCCAGGTGTGCACGCTCGTGTGTGACATCTACGCGCCCAAGCTGAGCCAGTCGATGGTGATCGATCAGCTCTTCGTCAAGCTCCACGAGAAGATCGCCGAGGAACTGCGCGTGCAGAAGCAGATCATGGGCGTCGTGGGCATGATGGACACGGTCATGGCCGCGCAGTCCAATGGCACGATCGCTGGCGACCAGAAAGACATCGACATGGAAGCCAGATAAATACATACCACTAGATACCCAACCACCCAGATCATGAAATATACAGTGCGTCGTGTACGTTTGCATTTACGTTGAGGTGTGTCTCTCTTGTTTTCATGAGCTCCCTAACACTCTCAAGCTTTCTTTCAACCCATTCCGACCAAGAGCTCCAGTGGTATTGCGAGCGAACGGGCACACGCCTACTACTACGCGATAAATCTATCTGGACAGCGTGTGCACGGCCTTCAGCACGTCCTCGAACTCAATGTTCTCCTGGACCTTCTTAGGTCGCACCTGGTTGTCGTCGTTCGTCGTGATGGTGATCAGGTCCTTGTCCTGCGTCCAGTTCTCCGCCGCGAAGATGGCCGCCACCTCCTTGTCCGCCACGTTCAGCGACGCCTTGAGCACAGCCGCTGACACCACGCTGTGGCTCTTGCGGATCGAGTCCAGGATGTACGCGCGCACGGCATCCGTGAAGCCCGAGACCTTGGTGGCAAACGCCACGTCGACCTTCCAGAAGTCCTATAGTATACCACGAAAGAAGAGCCCACCCCGTCAGCTAAAAGCACTCTCAACAAACCCACGCTGTGAACAATACGAACCTCGAAGCGGCACGACTGCAGCAAGTAGCCGGCAGCCAGGATCTGCTTGACGTTGGCGTCCTCGCGGAAGCTCTCTGGCACGATGGCCGACGCGCCGCTGAAGAACGCCGATGGCAGCACGCTCACGGCCTTGGCCAGCACGCTGGCGATGTGCTCGACATTCGCAGCCGCTGGGTACACGAGGTACAGCTTGAGCAGCGCCAGGTCGGCGTCAATGTCCACCGAGCCGTTCGCGAGCTGCTCGGCGAGGTACGCCTCGAGCGTCTTGATCACGCTCTCGTCGAAAAAGCCATTGCTCTCGTAGGCCTGGAGCAGCTGCTTCTGCACGGCCGAGGCCTTCTGCGCGTCAAGCGCCGTGTAATCCACCAGGGTCTGCTTCGTGAACGCCACCATGTTGCTCGTCGTCGTCGGTCTCTTCCTGCGTGGGCTCCGCTCAATCCGGACGGCCCCGATCCCTCCTGGTAGCCAATCCCCTCCAGACCTGCGTTAACACAAATACCCGCTAAAGGCGATAGACTTACGGGGCAGATGAGGTATGGTAGAGCTCACATGCTAATTTAAATCACAGACTATCAGATGCTTTCTAAATTGCGTTTACAAAGGTTTTTGGCAATGACACTGCGCCTAGTATGGAGTACCCACCTCTGCACTATCAATTCAGACAGTTTCCGATAAGATGGCTTCGAAAATGGCTCACCACCATGCTAGACTCGTGCAGCGGCACTCGAGTCGCACGGGTCGATGCAGTCAACACCACCACCACAATGGCATCTTTGACGTCTCGCAATGCTCCAACACAGCGCCACGCAAGCTGGCTTAGCAAGCCCCAAGCGCCCACGAAGGTCTCGTCCTCGCCACCTCTACAGAGGAACCAGGAAGAACCCGACGTCCCTCCACTCGCCATGAAACGCGCTCTCACAGCGCGGAACCAAGACGCCGATGATATTCGGATAGAAACACACTCCACAGAACGCAGTCCACTTCAAGATGCAGTCGAAACACCGCGAAGCCGCGTCGTGGTGCTGCGCAAATGCGAGGACCTGAACATTCGGACAGGCGGTTTCCAGAACATCGAGGAGCAGTCCTGGCGGCCGCGGGATCTGCGCCGTAGTCGGCCCTCCACCGCTGATAGCTCGTATCTCTCCAGTAGACCTCTTCTTTAAGCTTAATCACCTTCCATGCCGACCCCCATGGTCATCCAATGCATTGTGCCAATCGGGCAATCGTCCGCGTGTCCTTTCGCCACGTTGTCCCTTGTTTGGTGAGGTATGTCCCTCGTTTCACTGACACGTTGACAGGACCTTTTCGACCGAAGAGGTCACTCATTCGAGAACCCGCCACACAAACACCATGGCGAGCCACGCGGACGACGAAGGCGAGATCGATATGGAGGCGGAGCGCCGTCTCCAGGGCCTGCTCATGGGCCTCAAGCAGCAGGCCGACCAGCTGATGATGACCGAGAAGTTTGAAGATGCCATCCGCCTCTACCGCGGTCTCCTCGTGCATCTCACCAAGTCCCAAGTCAAGGTAGGATACTAGGAGTCTACTTCCTTCGCTTGCAATGAGGACTCGTTGCTGATGGAGTGTACGACTGCTATTGTAGATGGCCGTGCAGAAGGATCTGGTGATTTCCTGCCGTATGAACGTGCTCGGTGCGATGAGCAAGCTGGAGCAGTGGCGTGAAGTCCCAGGCGAGTGTGAGCACGTGTTCACGTTCCTTCAGGAGATCAAGGCTGACTTGGAGAAGACCATGACCGAGGAGGAGCTGGGCCAGATGCAGGCGGCGATTCTGGGCCGTGTGTTCTACTTCCGCGGCTCGGCGCTGCTTCGTTTGGGTGGTTTCTCGCAGGCCGACCACGACTTCCAGGTCGCCATGCGTATGCTGCCAAATGTCGAGGCGATCAAGGAGGACTGGAAGCAAGTGCAAGCTGCGCTGATGCTGGAGAACGGCATCAAGGAGCTGATGAACACCGCTATGGGCCACTTCCAGACTGGTAACTTCACGGTCGCGGCGAAGACCTGCGAGGCGGCGTTGGTCGAGGCGAACAAGCTGGAAAAGCACGAGCTGACGGCGTTGATCCACGGCAACTTGGCGTCTGTGTACGCGCGCGCGGAGAAGGACGACGATGCGCTCAAGCACTACATGACTGCGATTGATATCACCAAGAAGATTGGCGCGGAGAGCCTGAACGACCGCCAGTTTGACCTCTTGGAGGCTGCCACGGCCATCCACATGAAGAAGAACGATATCCTGACTGCGTACAAGTTGCTGTCGGAGGCGTCGAAGCTGTTCCCCAAGTGCTCGGAGCGCAAGGACCGCGAGGCGCAGCTCTTCATCAACTTTGGTCGTGTGTGCATGGCGCTGAACAAGACCAACGAAGCTGAGAAGGCCTTCGTGCGTGCTGAAAAGGTGACGGGCGAGGATGTGGACGCCACGCTGCACGCGCTGTCGGGCCTGGGCAAGGTGTACGTAGAGCAGCAGGAGTTTGACAAGCTGAAGATCCTCTTGGACCGCGCGTTCCCACTCTCGATCAAGGAGAAGAAGGACGACATGCACGTGATGTTCCTGTTGCTGTGGCTGCCGACGCTGGAGGAGCGCGTCATGAAGAACGAGCCGCTGATAGAGGAAGAGCTCGAGAAGCTCTTGGCGGCTCACAACTTTTTCGGTCAGAAGCGTCTTCTCAACGGCCTCCTGCGCTCAGCGCTGCTGCTGGTCGTCAACTGGAAGGACCAACCAGAGCACATGGCGAAGCGCGACGCTGTGCTCAGCGGCCTGGACGCTGTCAAGGTCGAAGGTCTCGAGGGCGGTGAGGCGGACCTCATCTCCAAGCTCGGCATGATTCGTGCTGACATTGCGACTAGCCGTGGTGACGTCGGCGCTGGCTTTTCGGCCATCAAGCACTCGCTGTCAAGCATCAAGAAGGACGCGTCGACTCGTGACTTCCGCGTGGGACTTCTGCGCCGCTACGCGTTTTTGTACGTTGTGAGCCGAAGTAACGGATCCGAGAACTCTGACGACGAAGAGACGTTGGAGCTGCTGGACGAGTCACTTGACCATCTTCGTGGCACTGAGCACACTGCCAACATTGCGATTCTGTGCTCGGCGCTGGTTCGCGTTGCCCAATGGGAGGCGCAAAAGCCACAGGGCAGCGTTGCTCGTGCCGAGAAGATGCTGCAGGAGAGTGTCGATCTGCTCAAGTCGCACACAGGACAGGACGGCCAGGAGCTGCTGTGCCAGGCGCTTGTCGGCCAGTGTGTGATGAAGCTCAAGCAGAATGATGTCAAGCGTGCCCGAGAGTTGATGCGTGAGATCGAATCGTACCCTGTCACAGCATCGTGGGCTCAGCTGGAACCAATCAAGGCTCAACTGGCGCTGACTCCAGAAGAAGCCGAGGCTGCCAAGGCCGCTGATGCTGCCGCTGCCGCAAAGAAGAAGGAGCAGAAGGAAGCGAAGAAGGCTGCGGCCAAGAAAGAAGCTGCCGCTGTGAAGACACCCACTCCTACTCCTGCGCCAGTCGAGCCAACGCCTGCTGAAGAGCCGGCCGCGACGACTGAAGGCGCTATCGCTCGCTCCCCGCTTGCTGCGTGGTGGGACGAGTACTGGTTTGCTGTCAGTGTGACGCTTGTGGCGATCATCTTCGCGATGATCATGCTCCAGGAGGAGCCGCAGAAGTCTGAGTAAATGCCTCAATCTATCAGTTTTGTTCAGTACCTCATCATGTGTTTTCATTTTGCGTTCGTCGGCATATCACTTCTCTTCCTGTTCATTCTCCGGGGAGTCGTCCTGTTCATCTTCCTGCTCGTCTTCATCTTCGTCCTCATCGTCGTCTTCCTCTTCATCGTCGTCCCCCTCGCTCTCGTCCTCTGACTCCAATTGATCCTCTACACTCAAAATCCAGCGTCATCTTCATGTTAACCACAACATCATCGATCTCCCCGTACCTAGAGCTTGCTGCTGCTTCATGGCGGCAATCAGATCTTGCACGAGCTTGTTGTGCGGCTCTACTGTCAGGACTGAATGCCACGGAAGTCCCATCTCTCGTCAGTCCAACCACAACCACACACGAGGATCTTCTTCACTCACTCTCAGACGCTGTCAGCTCGGCCTGCTCGAGGTTCTCGTCCTGTATGTGCTGAAGCAACTCGCTCAGCAGCATCAGCGGCGCCTTGCCGACAGCCCACGCCCCATCCACGGCTTCATCCCACACACGTTCGACATGCTCAGGGTCACGCACAGCTGTCCACACGATGACACACTAACGTCAGCACACTCACAACTTGCTTAGTCGTTCAATCGGCCTCCTACCCTCGCTTTCCTTGGTCTGCAATACGCTCTTCACACTCGCTGATCGCAGCATCTTGGTAAATGCGAGTCTGCCGACTCTGGAAGTCTGACAGTCGCGACCTTTCGCGACCGACTCGACCCAAAATGGCATGCGAGATGATGGATAGCATAGTTGGTGTCAACGCATGATGTGAAGCATGTATTTCCTTCTACGCACAGTGAAAGAGATCCTAAGGAAACGTGAAGGCTGCGGAGCGGTCTTGGCGTAAGCGACTAGACGCTAGCTTACACCTTATAGTTGTCGTCGTCGCCGGAATGGCGTGCTCGGCGAGCAAAGCACGTGAGGCCCACGAGGAACGCTGCCGCGACGGCCGCCAGAGCACCCATCATCGTGAGCGAGTTTCCCCACGAGACAGCGACCTCCAAGAAGCTGGCACGGCACTGCTTGTATGGAGAGTTCACGTAAACAGCACCGAGCGTGCCGCTTTCCAAGTACGCCGCGCACCAGATCGACGTCGTCGCCGTGCGTGGACACTTCTCCTCGGCCCAAGCCAGGACCTTATCAAACTTGGCGAACTTCTTGGCTTCCGCGCAAGCCTTGCAGACCGAGTCCATGTTCGAGATAGCGGCGAGCGCGTTGCTTGCACACAGCGAGTTGAGGCCCTCGACCTGTGGCAGCAGCGAGACCGCGGCGGCAGGGACAGTCGGCAGGAAAATCGCCGCGAGATCCGTGGTCGTCGCGTTATTGCAGAAGTACGCGCCCTGCGCGTAGCAGTAGATCTCGTTAAACTTGGGCGCGAAGTCGCTCTCGCTTGTCTCGGCCGGGTACTCGCTCGACTGCCAGTTCTTCATCTTGCTGTTGAAGGAAAACGATGTGCCGCCAATCACGCCGAAGATGATCATGGCCAGGACCATGAGCATCGAGTAGATCATGAGTAGCACGCGGCTGTGGGCGACGGCGCCGACGATACCGATCAGCGCGAGCGCGATGGAGGCCATGCCGAGGCCCTTGACAGCCATGATGAGCGTGCCGGCGGCCGACTTGTACTCGGTCTCGTCCAAGGCATCGAGCCAGCCCGTGTTGTTGAGGTCGCCCGTGAACTTGATGAGCATCGCGCCGGCGACGATGAAGCCGACGTTCACGACGATGAGCAGGATGCCGGCGGGGGTCAGGCGACGCATGATGGATTGATTAGAGATGGATGGCTTGTGTGGGGGAAATGAACTTTACGCGGGGCGGCAGCTCGTGGAATGGAGTCCTGCCAAGATGGCAATCCGGCAACACGGTTGTCGTGGAGCATTTCCGCCTTTCCGAAAGAGCCGCTGAATAGTCGGCTAAGTTGAGATGCAATAAGCGATATGACTGGCCAAAAATGAGATTAACATATGATGATTGGTTGAATATCGAAGCGATCTGGCGATTGTCTTGCGGATGGGATCTGAAACCCTAGTCTCCTTGTGCAGAAACCCAGCGCAAAACCGACGTAAAAAAGAGAGAGGGGATTCTGAGTCCGAAAAAACAGGTTTATGGAACTTCAGCTTTCTCGAAAAAACAGGGTTTTGGAATGTAGCCATGTCAGGAAAGGCAGAGCTTGTGGTTCGAACACAGGTATTCTACCAGCCACACGGCGTTGGCTGCTATGCCACCACACAACTTGCGTGCCGGTGCACCGCATGTGAGCTGGCGCAGTGCTGTCCACGCTTCCATCGTTGAGGAAACATCTCTTCGGCGCTGGGTGATCTGTGCTCGATTCCTTCCATGTAATGAAGCGGACCCCCTGGGTCCCTCACGTAGTGCTGTACGTGACGCACTCTGTCGACCTCACACTCATGCGACATCGGTGGATTGCTTTTCTGAATCGACGGTTGGGTACCACCGGTACTACAGTAGTGGATGCAGCGCATGCCGCGGATTTCCAGTCACTTGAGTAAGTCCACTTGTGTACAGCAGCATGTGGATGTTGCTATAACTGTGGGGCTTCATCACGAGCGTCGTAGCCTCCGCCTCGCTGACCGATCATGCACCGTGCATGAACGATACGTTCCGGTGCTTCAGCTTCTTGCGTTTTGAAGCGTAGCACCGGTATCCTATCATTGTGCAGCACTGTATTAAAATGCTTGATGGACGAAAGATGAATCTTTATCTCTTTAGCTTTTAATCAAGCACACTAACCAATTCACACGTTGTATCCCCTAATGGGCATCTTCATCTCGAGCAAACTCATCGCATGCCAAGATCCAAGCGCACAATCGGACACGCGTGTTGTCGTCGCCTTGTTAGCAGGCGACACTGCTCGATGGGGTCTTTTGAGCTGGATCGCGTCGACATCGTCCTCAGTGGACCCATCACGATGCATTTTTAACGTTTCTTTATTTCCATCAGCAGATCAACAGGGACAATATATAGAAATATCGAATTCATTTCTATTCTCCCTTGCGTGCGATTTGTCACCAATCACGTATTTTCGACAGTGTCGTCAATAGGCGGTGCGCTTCGGATTTGCGCCATTCCGCTTGGAGCTGCCGAGCTTGAAGCGCTTTCATCATCGCCACATCCCACGGACCGTCACGCATCTTACCGAATCAGCGTCAAAAGTGAGTCAGAGAACAGAACCTTCACGCGGTCCCGACCCACCTCACTTTCTCTGCCGACCACAGTGTTCCTCATGGGCAAGCGCAGCGGACCTACAGCCACGGGTGGCGCGGCCAAGCCCGGCACGGTGTACGAGTCGCAGGCGGGCGTGGCGCCACCTCCTGGCGACTTAGACAAGCGCCGCGAAGGCCGCGGCACGATCTGGGAGGAGTACTACCCGCTCATCCAGCCCGCGAACCAGTACCACCAGCACCGCAATGGCCGCGGCTCGTCCAACTACTTCTTCCACGGCATGTTCTCCTCGGATGTGCTGTGCGCGTACCGCGACGCCGTGTTCGCGTACCTCGTGACCGCAGTTTCCATGACCGTGCTCTCCATCACGGCGCTTGTGTTCTGTAAGCAGTGGGGCATCCCAGCGCAGAGCCCGATTGTGTTTCTGGCGCGTGGGATCTGGCTCGTGAGTCCGGCGTTTGCGTCGTTTTCACTGCGTCACAGTACGTCTTTATGGGTTTGGACATTGCCTGTTAGTTTCATGGAAGGACTGACGATTTGTTTGGATTGGAATGGTTCTACTAGTCGCAGATAGTCGACTGCAGGCATGCAACACGCCAGCGCACTGGAATATCCCCCCGTTCCACCACCTCTTCAAGTGCTTTCCAACACGAGCAATGCTGCGGTTGTCGCTGCTGAGCTACGCGATCCCCGTGCTGTGTGAACTGGCAGCCTTTTCGTTCACTGCGGCGACCAGGATGGTGAACCCGGTGGGTACATTTTCTCCAATGACTGGAACGCCGTCTGCAAAATACTGACGCTGTGGTCCCTACAGTTCAACCGTTCGTTCGTGCAGAAGCTCGAGATGGTGTTCAGCTTCAATGACGTCGACGCTCTCGACTCGGGACTGGTGTTTTACGTCTTCTACATCGCCATCCTGGGCATTTTTTGGGACCCATTGCCACCGAAACGCTATGACTTTGGCCTCGCCATGGGCCAGCGCTCTGTCGGTAAGTGCTCTCGCTGGTTTTTGTAGGCCAAACTCAACTGATCTAATATTTTTTTGCATGGCGGTAGGCTGCAGCTGGTTTTTGATGGCCATGGTCCAGGAAATCGGTTGGAGTGGCTCGCTGTTCCCAGGTACGGTGCCTCCCAAAGAAATCCATTCCTCAATCCCGCGTACTCACTACTATTGGCCAGCTCTTGAGATCGTCTTCAGCCACAGTACAATCCTCGCGTCGGCCATCACCGGCATGATCTGGGCATTGTGGTACTGGCCGATGATCATCGTGGACGCGTTGGACCTCGTCCCCGAGGGCTCTGGCTACGCCGTAGTCGAGACCCGCGACTTTCACCTGCTCTACGTTCTCTCGGCCTTCACGCTCCTGCTCGTCGGCTCGCGCATCATCATGTGCTGGATCCAGGGCAACTCGTGCTACATTATCTGGTCCAGCGTCATCTACCACGCCACCCACAAACTGTACGTCTCTACATCGCCGTCCCTCTCTCATCTTCAGCACCTCCTCACCGCAATGTTTGTCCTACCAGCTTCATCATCAGCGTGTTTGGGCAGCTCACCGCGCCGCTGTACCAGAAGGCGGACCTGTTCAGCTTCTTCAGCTCGGAGGCCTCCATCTCCGTACTCGTGACCGTGTGGTTCTCCACGTGCATCCTCGCGCAAATGTTCCGCTGGACCAACCTCGTGCCCATGCTCACGCGTCGCACGCACTCCCTGACCGGCAGCTCCCGCGTGTAGTCGTGTGGGTCTACTTCTGACTGGACGGAGGCCTGTGCGTATGTGTGGACCATGATGAGTGGAGCCATTTTGGTGAGCAGATCCCGGATCTGTATCCATTTGATGGAGTGATTTATACACGTGTATTTATTCGAGTGTTTTAATCATTCTGAGTCTTTTTTCCATAGAGCAGCCACCAACAAAACCTGGTCATGATGTGCATGGTGGGTGGGTCACCTGTGATGTACATCCAGTGCCAAAACACGGTGGACCTCCAGTTTTTTTCTGTCTCTTTTGAACAAGAATGACCTACGTTTGCAAATTTGGAATCATCACTGCACCTTGTTTTGTGAGAAAAGGTCGATGGCGCCAACTGGAAGAGACGAAGCTGAAGCTGAGGTGGTCTCGTCAGCCCACTGGCTCGAGTGCGACTGAGTGCCAAGCCCACCGCCGGACGACCAGCCAGCGATTAGCGCCGTCGCCTGACGTCGGCCGCTACATACCGTACTCCTCGCCCGCCATGCGCCTGCTCACGCGTCTCACAGCGCTGCTCTTCAGCCACGCGCTGGCGGCGGCTTCCTCCGACGCCGCCATCGCCTCTGCCGCCGACGTGACCGCGTCCGTCGTCGCACTCCACGTACGTTCTCCCTTGTGTCGCCTAACCGTAGCCACTGGCCAAGCGAAGCCATGTAGTCCTGTCACAGATCATTCGTACTCACATGTTGTATCCATAGACGCCGTCCGTGATCCTCCGCCAAGTGCCGTTCGCGGCGACTATCGAACTCAAGGAGCTCAAGAATGGTACGGCTCCTACTGAATCCTTTGGCGTGTAGTAGAACATAACGCTTACCGATTGCTGTGGTTATATAGGCACGGTGTACCCGCGCTTCCTGTGGTACAGCATCCAGGACCAGGACGGTTCCCTGCTGCTCAATGGCTCGGTGGATACTTTGGACGCCGAGGGCAACTACCGCACGCGCTGGGAAGTGCCTGTGAACCACCTCAAGATCCAGAACTACGGCGCGCACGAGCTCACGACCACGCTGCTGGAGCGCACGCAGGACAACACGACCATCCCGTTCATGGTCACGCTGAGCAGTCCGGTGTTTGTCTCGCCAGGATGGATCTCGCTGCTGCCTCCGATCGTCACGCTCGTGGTCTCGGCGGTGCTGAGCCAAGTGCTGATCGCGCTGCTGGCTGGCATTTGGGTCGGCGCCACGATCGTCGAGCAGGGCAACCCAGCCATCGGCTTCCTGCGTACATTCGACAAGTACTGGGTCGAAGCGTTCATCAACGACGGCCACGCCGGCGTGCTGCTCTTCACGATCGTGCTGGGTGGTGCGATCGGCGTCGTGCAGAAGGGAGGCGGCGGCCACGGTCTTGCGCTACTGGCCAAACAGTTCATGACTACCTCGCTGCGCATGCAGCTCTCGACGTGGCTGCTGTGTCTGCTCATCTTCTTCGACGACTACTCGTGCATCCTCATCATCGGCAGCTCGTTGCGTCAAGTGCTGAGCCAGACTGGCGTGAGTCGCGAGAAGTTTGCTGCGATCATCCACACGATCGGTGTCTGTCTGCCGTCCATGGCGCCTGTGAGCTCGTGGATCGGCGTCGAGATCGGCTACGTGGCGGCGCAGCTTCGCGATCTCAAGCTCGACTGGGACCCGTTCATCACGTGTCTGTCGTGTCTGCACTACCGCTTCTTCCCGATCCTGTTCATTGGACTCATCTTCATCACGATCATCACCGAGAAGGACTTTGGACCGATGGTACAGTTTGAAAAGGACGCCGCGACCTCGCCCATCAACGCCGACGCCGCGTACTCGCCGCTCGACATGGGACCGTGTGATAGCCCACGGTCGGAGCTTGGTGCTCTCGAGCCAGACACACAGAAGCCTCTGCGATGGCAGAACGCTGTCATTCCGTTCCTCAGTATCATCCTGCTCACGTTCTTCGGCATGATCTACGACGGCTACACGCGTCTGTACGCCATCAACCCGGATGGAGACTACGGTTTCCTCGATGCTCTCAGCAGTTGTAACTCGGTCGCGGCATTGATCCGCGCGTCTGCTGCTGGCTGGGTAATCGCCGTCGTGATGCTACTCATGCAGCGGATCGTCACCGTCGACGAGGCGACGAAGGCCTGGATGGAGGGCGTCAAGGATATCCTCGACCCGACGCTGATCCTCGTGCTGGCCTGGGCTCTTGGCACGGTCATTGGCGAGGTCAACGTGGCTCCGTACGTCGCGTCCGTGGTCGGCGACGAGATCCAGAAGGAGTACCTGCCTGCGATCGCTTCCGTGCTCTGCTTCGTCGTGTCGTTCGCGACGGGCAGCGCGTTCGGCACCATGGCGATCATGTTCCCCATCATCTCGCCATTGTCGTGGACGATCAGTGGTGGCGACCAGGAGAACCTGCTCCAGTGCTTCGGCAGCATCCTCGGCGCCTCGGTGTTCGGCAACACATGCTCGCCGATCGCCGACACGTCAATCCTCGCGTCGCTTTCAGCCCACATCCCACTGCAGAACCACATCCGCAGTATCATGCCGTACGCTCTGCTGGTCGCAACGCTGTCAGTTGCTGGTGGGTCGTTGCCTGTGGCCCTCAAGATCTTCAGCCCGTTCACGGCCTTCGGTGTGTGTCTCGGAGTCATGCTGTTGATCGTGTACTTCTGCGGCACGCGCGTGAACTCGCGGTTCCGTCGCCTGTCTTCCTGTAGCTTCCTCAGCGCGTCGCCGCCTTCCGTGTACACGCGAGGAGAGTCCGAGTCGCTGCTCGGGTCCAAGCGAGACTGAGATCCGTGAGACTTCGAAGATGAACACTAGGGACAAGGCTCTTAACTGGGAGGGACCACACAGTAGCCATGTAGCCATGGAGATAGGCACGTTGTAGATAGGAAACAACTGACAAATTCATGCCCAACATCCCAAGCCATTCCTCATTCTTCCTGGTAATATAGCCCAGAGTACCTATTTCGTCTAGACAACTACTGATTTACCATCACGGTAAAGATTCAACCAATCAAACGGTGGTGTTCGTATTTTCAGCCAATCAGAGTACCGTAGCTGCTCAACAAGCATCATTCCGACACAAAGCAGCGGAAATGCTTCCAGGCGGACCTTCGCGGCGGCCGTCGTCGTCGCCGTCGCTGCGGCGGCATCTCGTGCTCGGTGTCTTAGGAGTCTGCATCGTGTCGCTCGTAGCTGTACAGTTCGTGTTACTCGAGTATGCAGGCGGCGAGACGCCTCTCGACCACACCAAGACCACGCTGCTCAAGCCCTTCTACCGCCTCAAATGCCGCGCTCCGTGGGCAGCGGACGCTCTCTCGCGGCCGCTTAGCGACGCCGCATGCTCCAAACAGAAGCCCCGCATCGTCATGATCAGTGCGCGACTTCCCCACGAGCGCGCAGAGTCCAGCAAGTCCTGGAAAGGCCACGAGATCCACATGGTCGACACCAAGCCTCTGAGCACAGAGCTCGAACCACGTCTTGCGAGCGAGTGCCCCGCGCATAGTTGGGCCTACCGCTTGTCCCTGATCTATCAAACCACATTCGAGAGTCTCATGGAGCAATTTCCAGACGAGAAGGACTTTGTGATGCTCGAGGACGACGCGATCCTCGCGGATTCGGATGCGTTTGCGAGGGAAGTGTGTCGTGCGCAGGCCGAGAAGCACGCGTTCTTTTCGTTGTACCACGTTCCAGATCGCCAGGACGCGTGTATTTACCACTCGGGCACTGTGGCGTTTTATCTGACGAGAGAGATGATGCAGAGGATCATCAGCGCGCCGACCAGTGTGCGGTGTCGACTGCCCATCGACATCTACTTGTCGACGACGGGCCCGTGGAGTGCGACGGAACTGGATATCATCCGCCACAACAGTCAGCGCGTTGGTGGCTAGAGAAGCTGAAGAAATGTGTACGTAACCAATAGAACGGCGTGTGTTTGAGTTGTTTTATGCGGGTCTAGGTTTCCAATTATCAGAGACCTTGGTGAAGAGAATGGAGACGAATGAAGAACCAGAGATCAAGAGACCCCCAAGCGAGCCTAAGACCCCTCAGACAAGTCCAAGGGCCAGGGCAAGCCTTGCGCGTTGGAGTTCATTTCCGAAATGATGCCGTTCATCGCTACGACTGCCTACCTGACAGAGCAACTGCGTCCGTGGCTCGAGTACTTCGACGACGGCAAAGCGCGATGGGGACTCATCACGGACGTTCGATCGGACGGCAGCCTCTACAAGCGCCACGGCGTGGTCGTCGAGCTCGTCGTGACCAATGCGCATGAGTTCGTGGACGAAGAACTAGCACAGCAGACGCATGTACAGCGTGGTGACCAGCTCCGTGAAGCCATCGATCTCGTCAAGCTCGTGCTCGCCGTGGAGCCCATGGCGATCGCGCCGCTGCTACTGCGATACGCTGATGCTCCGTATGATGAAGCCGACCTACGAGCGCTGTTCCAGAGGATGACGCCCGTCGAGCTGCGCGTGCGGTTGGACTTCGGAGAGAAGACCGACACCACTGATATGACGAATGAGCTCGTGACGTACTTCATGCAGCAGCTCTCAAACCGTAGCCACTGGACGTCCGATGAACTGCGCCATCGGTTCATCTCGCTCGCTCACCAGAACCTCCGAGACGTCCCAGGGTTCAAGGCCTCGACTTTTCGTCGCCTTCGGTATGTCCCCGTGCCAGTGACGGTCGCGCTTGACCAGTACGACTACCGCACGTCCTTCGCCTTCTTCGAAGACCTCACGGATCTTGCTCACGCATTGCAGTCGCATCGCCAGCACCAGCGAGACACTCCGTGGTCAATGGGCGACTGGCACACTCCACTGGTCGTCGACCAGTTTGATCTTCGCCTCCAGCAGATCTCCATCACGCGTGGGGTCGTTCAAGCAGCCGCAGCGTTTTGTGCGGTCGGAATCCGCGTGCAGTGTCCAGAGCTGTGCGTGGACGTCACCCGGATCACGTGCGGGGAAGACGATCTCACGGCGTTCATCCCAGGGATCACTCGGCAGACACCAATGATTCACATCCAAACGGGCCACTTCATGCCCTGCTACAGTGGGAAAGGCGACGACGACTGGCGAGCCTCGATTCGTTCGATGCTCAACGGCATCGCGGCTATCGAAAAACCGATCACGATCGACTTGTCGCGCCTGTTCCGGCTTTGGGGCCAGCCTTTGCATCGCAAGGCCGTCATTTGCGGTCTCTTTGAAGCCATTTTCATGCGATCGGCGCCCACAAGTCTCATCATCGACTCGCATGTCATGCAAGACGAAGACATCAGTGAGATCTACCGATGCCGTCGCGACTGGCGTGAGCAGAACCCTACCAAGCTGATTCGACTGACGTCGTTGAATCTGGGGTTGGACAGGCGTGAGTCTGCGCACGCACTTCTCGCTGTACTGGACGACGTCGAAGAGCTCACGTTGGCTGACTACTCCACGAAAGCCGACACGATCCTCACGGTGCTTCGATTCCCGAGCCTCCGCCAACTGAAGGTGTTGAACCTCTCTATCGACTCGATGGAGCTGTTCGATCCAAGCGTCGAAGACCCACGCTTGCCGCACAAACCGTCCTTGGAGCTTCTACAGATCGAAGCGCTCACGTTGGAGAAACCAGAGAGTTTACGGTGGTTCGTCCAGCGACTGGACCCGACCGTCGACGCACCGAGTCCTCTGGCCACGACCCTGCACACATTAGCGATCACACAGCCGATGAAGATCCATATCGACCGAAAAACCGACCTCAGCGACCCGTACTTCTTCGTTCGCGTTGCAGTACACGACCAAGCCGTCGTGGACGCGGTTCGCGAGGTCAGCAAGACCAACCGCACACTGCGGCGCGTCAACTTCGTGGGTGACTACAGAGACGGCTTTTCTTCTCTGGACGTTTACCCGGAAGGTCACGTCCGTTGCGACCACCACTTGCCTGCTCCTCCTGAACTGCGACGATCTCGAAGCGCGAAGGCCCGCAACGCGTCGTTTTTGAGCGTGGTGGGAGCCGCCGCCCGTAGCCGGACGAGTGCGATCGGTCGATTTGACTCACGCACCGTGCAGCGCATCCTCGATTTGAGTGCGCCCCACGTGTACTGCACGCTCAAACTCAAACCTAAGTGATCTCCAGCCCAGATATCTTGTCGTTAAGCCCTTGCATTCAATGATGTGTTTTCCTTACGCCTTGGCTGACTGCTTGTGGCGCTTGCGGCTCTTCTTCGTGGGCGACCTGTCCTCCACCACTGCCACAGGCGGCTTCTTCTGAGGCTTGTTGTCTTCCTGCTTTCGCTTCTTCGTCGACGCATTGCTGCCACTAGGAGCTGAGCCATTCTTCGTAGTGGGTTCTTCCAGCAAGAAGCGCGTGCTGGGACAGGCCTCGACCAGATCCAGTCGCTCATCCTCTGGAATGAACGCGTAGAAGCTGTTGTCCATGATCGACGTCTTCGTGCGCTTCCACACCGTCAACGTATCGATGCTCGAGTGCCACGACGGCAGCGGCACCTGCAGCACCTTGTGGTACACGGACGCGAGGTGCACTTGGAAGTCGGACGACGACGTGCGGCCCCAAGGTCCCGGCAGACACAGCGTCTGGCTGAACATCTCGCCGACGTGGATCACGTACTCACCCGTGTAGTTCTGCAGCGACTGCAGCGCCATGGACTCGCTGCTTTCCTCGAAATCGTCCGGGTAGCACAGGAAGAGCGTGCGGTCGGCGTGCTTGCAAAGATCCTTGGGCGTGCCCTTGAACACGTCCATCCAGTAGATCTGCTCCACCTCCACCTCTTCATCGTCGCTATCTTCCTCGCCTTCCTGCTCTTCTCCATCCTCTTCCTCCTCCTCTTCCTCATCCTCGTCCCCTTCCTCCTCCTCTTCCTCGCCAGCCTCAACGTCGTTCTCGTCTTCATCTGCGACGTGCAGATCATAGCAGATCACATCCACGCCTCGCAACTGCAGCAGGCGGCCCCAGTAGCCCGTGCCAGCGCCCATCTCGACGATCTACAGCCAGCCACAGATCCATTCAGACCACCATTCTAGCCAATATCTGATACCTAGCATCACGCACCGGTCCGTAGTGCTTAATGATACGCAGCGCGCGCTCGTCCGGGATCGCCCACGCGTATTTCTACACAGAATCCAGCGATTCCGTCAGCATATAGACCGTTGTAGGGCCACTCAATCTATCAGCTACTGAGTCTCACCATGGCGACGCTCACGTCCAGCGCCTTGTACATCTTGCGGCGCTTCTTCTCGTTGATGGACGGGTCGAAGACCTTGAACAGATCCTGCTTGCTGGTCTTGCAGAACTCATTGTAGAAGTCCAAGTAGGGGTTGCTCGTCGCCGTGAGCTCCAGCACCTCCGGTGTCGCCGTCGCCGCCGCCATTTTGACGTGAATGCTGATCACCAAGTGAAGCCCAACCAAGTGAGACCTTCTATCATTGGTCAATATTGCACCTATCCAGTAATTTTGACCAATCACAGACATATAAAGTGTAGCTATTTCAAGATCGACAGGCGGCTTGAGATCGGTCTGGCCACTCCGCCTTCCTTGATCTCGCTGTCGCGTGGACACCAATCGCGCCGTCTGAGTCAATCTTGCAACACCCTCCTTGTGTATGTATCTGGGATTAAGATGGCGAGTCCGGGCAAGCGACCGATGGCGTTCATCGCCGAGTACCAGTTCGGCGACGACAATCTGCTGACGGCGACGCATCATGAAGAGAGGCGGATCAAGAATGAAGAGCGCGTGCGCAATGCCAAGTCGATCCTCAAGCTTGAAGGACTCACTGTGTGTAGTGGAGACGTATCACCCACACACAATCTAAAGCGCATCCAACAGGAGCAAGGTATCTGATACTTTCGTAGCGAACAGCTACTAACTGAACGACACTGACTGTAAATACTCGTACAGATCGGAAAGGAGAGATCGACCAACACAACCTAATCTTACTACAGCGTCTCGAGCGTATTCACCACCAGTTGCCCAAGCAATTCGACGTCTCGCACCATTCAGAGGCCGTCCAGAATGCCCCTCGAGCCTCCAACGCAGGGCTTCGACGCCGTCAACAAGAGAAGATCGAACAGGAAAACCAGCGAATGAAGCGACGATTGAACGGTGTTAAGGGCACGTTTGACCTCAAGAAGCTCGCGACGGATGCCGAGCGGCACCACTATTTCTGCGACCAACTTTCGAAGGTCGGACGACGGCGGAAGGCGCAGGAGACGTGCAAGCAGCTCAGCGAAGGCGCCGCTGCCAAGAGCTACAGCACGAGCCAAGTACCTGAACAGTTCTTTGTATTTCAGCACCACGCTTCAGATCCAAGGCATGGACAACGCTATGAGAACGACATGGAGGCGTACGAGGACGAGTTTGAGGAAGACGACGACGAAAATGACCGGTATCAGGACCACAGAGACACCAAGGCCTCGGTATCTTCACCATCGTGGAAACTGCCTCCTGTCGTGTCGTCATCGTCTCGGAAGTATGTGAAGAACTTTGCGAGTTCGCCTACTGTGGCCAAGTCCAGCAAGGTCATCTCGGCGGGCGATCTTCTAAATGGGTTCAAATAATATTCAGCCAATCAAATGGTATCGTTATATATTCAGCCAATCAAAATTCGAATTGGTTGATGACCTTGGAAATCAAAGCACCAATATCAGAACAGAGAGAAAAGCGGAGCACGGAGCTGCTCGAAAATGGGGATTCCACGTGTTCCCAGACGCGCTACAGCGGCCCAGACGCAGCTATCGACTGCGCAAGGCCTGATACAGAGACGCCACTTTCACGCTACCAAGTCCCAGCCTGTTTGGTACAGTACAAGGCGATTTATTGAACCTGAAATCTCAGCATTATTGGAGGCTAACATGCCGTGATTTGTGTAGGTATCTTGCCGTTGGAGCGGGTCTGACGGCGCTGTATGTAGGCGGAACCTTTGCGTTGCGTGTGCGCGAGCGTATGCGCCGTAAGCGCGAAGGGCTTCCTCTGTACGACGACGAGTACGACGACGAATACGGCGACGGAGGCCAGTACGCCGCGCCTCGCCGTCGTCTGGACCGTATCCTGGGTCTGGACTTTGGCACTGCGAACCTGCGACTCGCGACGGCGACGCCGTTCAGTGCAAGTGACAGAGCGCGCGTGCTAGTCAACGCTGAAGGCCTGCGGGCGATCCCTGCGGCGGTGGCGGTGGAGAACGAGTCGGTGCTCGTCGGCGCGTTGGCCAAGTCACTCCAGGGACGCAAGCCAGGCTATACGGCCACCGCCACGCGTCTGCTGTTGGGCCAAACGCCAGAGGTGCGTTCACACGACTGTCTATGATTGTTTGTATGAGGCTGACTGGGTATGTGGGTTTAGTTCTTGGCGACGGACGAGTTTGCGAAGAGCCTTCCTTACAAGATCCATGCCGACGGTGACAACCTGCAGCTCTTGCTGGACGACAAGGCCTACAGCACCGAGGTAGGCCATTAACTAGCACGTCTTTATCTATGAGGTACTGACTGGATGTGTGTATGTGTGTGTATCGTAGTGGGCGGCAGAAGTGATGCTCGACCACATGCACGACATGGCAGCGCGTTCTCTCGGCGATGAGGCACTTGCCGGGTTTCCTGCGGTCATCGCCGTGCCTGCAGGATCCACAGAAGCGCAACGCTCCGCCATGGAGCGTGTGGCCGTGACTGCCGGCTTCGATCTCGTGTCCTCTGTGGAGGAGCCAATCGCCGCCATGCACGCTGTGGAGCGTGTGGTCGCCGAGGAGGAGACCGAGGACCAGTTCAAGGGTGCCTTCACCGGCCAATCCAGTGGCCCGATCGTCGTGTTTGACATGGGCGGCTTCGCGACGTCCGTATCGCTGCTGGAACGCAGTGACTCGACGTACTCCGTGCTGGCGTCTAAGACGACCACCAATGTATCGGGAAACACCGTAGACTCGCTGTTGTTTCGTCGCGTGGTCGACCGGTTCTACCAGGAAGTGGGCATCGATCTTTCGATCGATCACATGGCCCGCTACCGCATTTTGGAGGCTGTGGAAGCCGCCAAGATGGAGCTGTCGACGCGAAGAAGCACGGACATCAACCTCCCGTTCATCACCGCCGACCGCACAGGCGCCAAGCATCTCGTGCAGAAGCTCTCGACATTTGACCTCAGCCGCGTGCTGGAAGGGCCTGTGAAAGAGGCGACCACGCTGTGTGATGCGGCGTTGAAGGAGTCGGGTCTACGCAAGGAGAACATCGGTCTGCTCGTGCTGATCGGCGGCGGGGTGCGTTCGGAGGTGATCCGCACCGAGCTCGAGCGATACTTCAAGCTCAGCGCCTTCACCAGTAAGGACTTCAGCCCGGAAGAAGCCGTGGTTGTCGGAGCCACCGAGTACGGCCGCAAACTTCTGCTAGAAGACGCGTAAACAACACCTAAAACAGAGTTTTTGATTGAAAAAGACATGATTTATGCTCTATTAGTGCTTGGTGTACTTGATCATCATGCAGTGCTCGACGCCTTCGTCCAAGTGGATCTCGTCGTTCATGCGCACGTAGCCGCACTTCTCGTAGAAACCGCGCTTGTCGAACTGCGCCGAGAGCACGAACTTATCGCAGTGGCTCGCCATCGCCTTTTCCACGCCGTCCATCAGCGCGACGCCGTACTTCTTGCCCCGGCACTCGCTGAGCACGGCGACGCGGCCGATCTTGCCCTTGCGCTCGTCTGCCAGCACGACGCAGCGCGCAGTGGCCACGTACTTGTCCTCTTCGACGTCCTTTCCCACAAAGTGGTACGTCGTGGGCTGCGCGTCGTACTCGTCGATCTCCAGGTCGCCGTCGAACTTTTGCTCGTCGATGAACACGGCGTAGCGCAGCGCGTAGGCCTGCTTGCGCTCTTCGTCGGTGGTCACAGGCGTCACGAGAAGCGTCATGATAGTGGTGGTGAGCAGTGGAGTGGAGTCGATGGATGGAGGATGTCGGAATGGCGAGAGGCAACAGTAACTCGATGTGCCACGGTGGACACTTGCCGAGTGGCGACGTCAGAGACCATCATTTGCATAATTAGTTTTAGCTGGCTTAGTATTGGTGACTTGAGGTTTGTAAGGCAGGCAAGAGGCTAATTATGCATGGGGTCACGATCACCATGGTCGGTTTTGTGCCATCCCAGCAAGTGATTGGATCCGTTGGCTGAAAACAGGAGAAAACAAGATAAGTGAATTTTCACAATCACAAATGTATTACTTTTTCTGTTTCTTCGAACGACATGCAACGGACCTTAGCGAGGGTTCCACAGAGGCGACACGGCTCTTGTCGAGTCTCAGTACAACGCTGACTAACGGCGAGCCGAGCACTTAGATGGCGTCACGGTGGTCGCCGAAGGCGTGGCAGTCACAGTCGCGGACGAGCTTCCAGTTTCCTCCGAGTCTTCGTCACCATCCACGGAGCCGACAGGAGGCTCAGGACGCGAGCCACTGCCGAAGCCAGCAGGAGGAGCACCCATGCCGCTGCCGCCACCCATACCACCACCACCGCCGCCAACAGTCGACGTGCTTGCCACGCCGCCACTCGCCGTCATCGTGGCCGCCGCGTTCACGCTCTTGGACACCGTGGCATCGACGCCGATGGAGATCCACGCGAACACGCCGTCCTCCACCGAGTCGCCCACGTACACGTACTCCATGACCGGGTCAAAGCCAGAAGCCGTCTCCTCGGCGAATATGCTGTCAGCCGAGTTCAGCGTGATCTGCTGCGTGTTGGTGGCGTACTTGCCCGTGGCCTCGACCGCCGTGATGAGGTCCTGGTCGAAGAAGA
>JAADXE010000165.1:0-44455 GCA_023337545.1 Pythium coloratum
AGTCCACAGCACAGAATGTACCGAGGCACGGTCGTGCTCCCGCTCAAGTTGGATTCAACCGGCGGCGGAGACCCCCAGACGCTGCCGCTCACGTTTCCGCACGAGTCGCACCCCACGCAGTCATTCGACCCACGCCGTGACTTGTTTAGTGACCCGGACGACGAGATGCGGGACATTCTAAACGTGCTGAACCCGGGAGATCAGGACGTTGCAGCAGGCGATGGGCCACGCATGTCGGCGACCGAAGAAGCGGCTGAGAAAAAGCGTAAGCATCGCGAGGCGATGGTGCTGTTTCGGCTTCGCAAGAAAATGAACTTTGAGGACATGCGAAAGAAAGAGCAGACGCTGCAAGATGTGCTCCAGGCGAAACTGCAACAGTACCACCAGTTGCGTGACCGCAAGACGCCAAACTCAGAAGACAAGCTGCGGATGCGTGAGTTGGTCGACCAATTCGCCGATGTGCTCACCGTCAAAGAATCGCTGCTGCGGGAAAACCGAGCCATGGAGGGCGTGATCGCGGAGCTGTCCAAGTTCCAGAAGCTCGTGCAGGACGAAGTCGAGCGCCGAGCCGAGGAGGAGGCACAAGCAGCAACAGCGTCGCCCATCGGGGGATCACCGGCGTATAAAACAACACGAAGCGCGGACGAGTGGGTCCGCTTCCTCGACAATGAGGCGCCGTTTTTGTATCTGCCGGTTCCTCGGGAGAGCGGCGCCGAACTGGTTCGTGATTCGTTCCAGCGGTCCATGGAGCTACGCGCGCTGTTTGAGTTGAGAGGCAGCGACGTCACGGAGACGTTCTGTATGGGCTGGAAAGCCCAGCGTTCGGTCGTAGTGACGGAAGACAAGCTGCAGCTGCTTCGCTTCCGGTTCACGCGCCAAGTGCCGCGTTGGTTCATGGCATTTGACGACTACAAGCGTCTCGCGTGGCCTGTGGTGACGACACCAGAGCTGAATACGCGGCTGTACAGCTCGCCAGTTCACATGAAGCTGCTGCAGTGGATAGACCAAGACTCGTTCATCACACTGCGCAACTCACCGCATCGAGACCGCGGCATCCACATACGATACTTTGCATCCAACGCGCGCTTCGAGTACGTCGACGAGAAGAAGCGACGGAATTTTATTATTCATCACACGATACTGGACCCAGAGCTGCTCGCTCACTCGACCGAAGGCTCGGGCGTCGTGTGGATCAAAGACGGCGTGCAGGCCATGAACTTCACGGAGATGCCAGAGAACGACACTGTGGAAATTGAGCACATGGGCTTCATGCAGTGTCTGAACGAAGAGCAAGCGCGGTATCTGATGGTCGAGACCTGCAGTATCCTCATGCGCTGGGAGCAGTTCGTGGTGCCGCCTCGGTTACTCTCGTCCGACTGAGACGACAAGTTAGTGTAGAAATATCAACAAAAGGAGAAGAAGACTCGAGACTGGGGACTGACAGCATCAACAATGACGCCGACTGTAAAGAAGTCGTCCTCAAATCCATAGACGTTTTGAAAATTTTCCGTTTTTGAAAAGTGACGAGCAGGGGCACCGATGTAGAGGGCCTCAGAGCCTCATGGTGGCTTGCCTCGCGTCGTCAGGGCGGCCGCGATGAAGCTTCCACTAACAACAACCAAGCCAGACAACTCAAGCTTGGATCCGATCTTTGGTTGTCTTCCTCCAGCCTATCATTGTGATTGGGGATACTGTCGTGCCATGATCATCATGCTACTTCACGACAACCGAGCCGCGAAGAACGCACGCCTCCGGTAAAGCTACGTACGGCCAAGACGGAGTGCGTTTAGTACTCGGCATCACTATCAAGCAAGTGATCGAGAAAGACTTGGTAAATCACCAATGCTGATCCGAGCGAGAGCTACTGCGATGGGTTCAGTTCTGTCACACGTCACCTGAAGAAGAGCTTCGTGGTGGTTCGCTTAGGTACGATTGCGAAGTTAGCCTCGTCGATTGCAAGGCTAGTTTTGCAAAATCGACACGAGGATAGCTACACATTCAAGCAGGACAGAATTTGATGCAACCCATCAGAGAATGGTGCGGCCAACTCCCTAATGACGTCCATTGGTATTATTATGGCCCTGATGCTCGCCATGCTGGACTTCTTGAGATTCTCATGGTGAGACTATCCTCGCTTTCGGTCTCGTCGAAGTGGCCCAACGCAAAGGAAGGAGGACCGGCTTCCCCCGCAACAGTGCATGTCCATGAAACAGCTCATTGCAAATTCCAAAATTGGATATTTGTACATTTGCAGTTGTTTGCAAGTGTTAATTTGATTTATACTTGTTCAGGTTCTCAACCCTGGACCACCAAAATTCTCCGCAATCTTCGCCTGTCTCCCGTATTTTACGGCCTCCGAGCAATTTCCACGTCAGGTTTTGCTGTAGTTTACGGCTCTGGGTGTTTGGGTGTTGGGCGTCCCGCCTCGCCTTGGTGCTGTGTGGTCCGCAAGTGAGGGGCTACGCTCGTGCGTTCCGACCGCCGGCCATTCACACCCGCGGAATTGCTTCCACACCTTCGTCGAAAATGCTGTCCAAGATCGGCTCGCTCCGTCGCCCTGCGGCGCCAGTGCTCGCGCGCGCGCAGTCGGTTGCTGCCGCCGTGCAGAACTACCCATCGTACGTGCTGAACGCGCCTGCCACCGAGGTCACGACGCTCAAGAACGGCCTCCGCGTCGCGTCGGAGGGCTCGCACGGCGAGACCGCGACCATCGGCGTCTGGATCGGCGCCGGCTCGCGCTTCGAGACGTCCAAGAACAATGGCGCGGCCCACTTTTTGGAGCACATGGCCTTCAAGGGCACTTCGAAGCGCACGCAGCAGCAGCTTGAGCTCGAGATTGAGAACATGGGCGGCCACCTGAACGCGTACACGAGCCGCGAGCAGACGGTGTACTACGCCAAGGTGTTCAAGAAGGACGTGCCACAGGCCATTGACATCCTCAGCGACATCCTGCAGAACTCGAAGCTGGACGACGCCGCCATCGAGCGTGAGCGCGATGTCATCCTCCGCGAGATGGAGGAGGTCAACAAGCAGCACGAGGAGGTCATCTTCGACCGCCTCCACGAGACCGCCTTCATGGGCCAGGGCCTCGGCCGCACCATTCTCGGTCCTATTGACAACGTACGTTGGTGTTATGCTTCCGGGGTGCACTAGAGACAGTGTCTAACTCATATTGCCTTTTATGTGGCTGAATATCTAAACAGATCAAGAACCTGAAGCGTGGTGACCTCGAGGACTACATCGCCACCCACTACACGGCGCCTCGCATGGTCGTCGCCGGTGCCGGTGCCGTGGACCACTCGCAGCTCGTGCAGCTGGCCGAGAACGCCTTCGGCAACCTTCCTTCGACGCCTGCCGTCGCGCCAACGCTCGAGCCTGTGCGCTTCGTCGGCTCGGATGTGCGCATCAAGGACGACGAGATGCCACTCGCCCACGTCGCTATCGCCTTCGAGGGCTTCAGCTGGACCAGCGAGCACGCGTTCCCTCTTCTGGTGATGCAGACGCTCATCGGCCAGTGGGACCGCACCTCGGGCGCCGGCATGAACATGTCGTCCAAGCTCGGCCAGGTCGTCGCCGAGAAGGAGCTCGCGCACTCGTTCATGGCGTTCAACACGTGCTACCAGGACACTGGTCTCTTCGGTGTGTACGCGGTCGCCGACCAGTACAAGCTGAACGACCTGACCTGGTACACCATGGAGGCGCTCGTGCGTCTGGTGCACAAGACCTCGGACGAAGAAGTCGAGCGTGCCAAGACCCAGCTCAAGGCCAACATGCTCATGCAGCTCGACGGCACCTCGCCGATCTGCGAGGACATCGGTCGCCAGCTGCTCACCTACGGACGTCGCCTCACGCCGGCCGAGATCTTCGCGCGCATTGACGCTGTCGACGCCGCCGCCGTGCGCAACACCGCGGACCAGGTCGTGAACGACAAGGAGCACGCACTCGCCGCTCTGGGCCCAATCCACGAGCTGCCAGACTACAACTTCATCCGTCGCCGCTCGTTCTGGACCCGATACTAAGCGGGATCACGGGTCGATCGACGCTAGACGAGAGAGTCGCGTGACGACGCCAGCGATGGCGGAGGCCGGACACCCACCCACCAATACCCACACTCCATAATAAACAAACCTGACAAAAGACCGCTTGGACGTGTTCATGACCTTGGCTTGGGCATCGCAGCTTGCAGGGACGCATGTCGTGTTTGCTCCCAGAAGCTCTCCTGCGTGCGGTGGTTGTAGCAGTACCACGCGCCAACAGCCTCATCATAGGTCTTCTCAATGTTTCCACTCGCTAGGTCGCTCAAGAAACGACGAGTCGCTCGATTGTGATACAGCGTTTGGATCTTCGAGGCCGCGGCAGTGCGTTTGGCGTCGTCAGGAGAGTCAGTGGTATGTTGTGATACCCGTGAGTCTGTAGTTGTAACCTCAGACGAGTCCAGATCACTGTCGCGGAGCAACTTGGGCTTCTCCCAGGAGCTCGTCTTAGTCTTCTTGCAGTAATAGTAGTACGAGTCCGACTCAGCGTCGTACACCTTCTCGTACACTTGTTGCAGCATTTGGCGCAGAGCAACTCGTGCTGCTCGCCGTCGATACAGCGCTTGGATTCGAGAGACAGCAGCATTGAGTGACTTGGTGGAAGGTGCTCGTCGGTGACGACTACGCAGCTGTAATTCTTCCATGTCTTGGGCCCTGGCGAGTGCTTGCGGGACCTCCCATTGGCTTTCTTTCGTGCGTGGGTTGTAGTAGAAGTAGCGCTTCGAGTCCGCGTCGTACACGCGCTGGTAGGCTCGCTTGACCATCGCAGCGAACAATCGCCGTGCTCGCAACACTCGAAACCGCTTTTGGATCTTGACCGCAGCACATTCCAGACTCTCCTGATCTTCACTCGAGGAAGTCGTCTTTGACTGTTTGTTGCCCTCCTTTTTCTTTCGCTTCGTCTTCTTTTTCGTGAGTGCAACCAGCTTTTCTTCACCGTCTTCCAGCTCATGTGGAGCCCCATCGGGTTCTCTGTTTTGGTTCGATAGCAGAGTCTCCGATGCACTCGACGCATTCTTCTCCTCTGATAGCGTTTCCGGTTCCCCCTCGCCCTTCTCTTCGGCCTTGCGTTGCTCATACAAAGCATTGAGTCGGTGCTGAACCATCGACAGCTTCTCCTTGTTCATTCGAACCTTCTTTTGCAGCTCTTGGTGCTTGAACTGCAGTTGGCTGATGCCACTCGCAACAATATACTTGGAGCGTGAGGCTTCTTCCATGTGCAGCCGTTGGGCAAGCACGCTGATACATCGTTCGTCCGAGTCGATCTCAGCAGTCAAGATGATACTCGTGCTCTCGAATTCGGCGATCGCTTCTGCTAGTACTTGATGAGCGCTCGACCGTGTTGGCTCAAAGGCCTTGGACGCCACTTCTGGTTTTGCATCGTAGTGATCATGAGCTCTTGACGAAAGAATCGGCTTGAATTCACTTGGAGGCTGCTGTCGAGAGTTGGAAATTGGTGGTAGCGCAGACGATGGGTTCTCACCGAACGACTGCACGCGTCGCAACGGCCGAGCCAACTCCGACCTACGATCGTGTCCTGTGGCATGAGCAGTATGAGCCTTCTGGATACGAAGCTTCGGTGATTTCTGGAGTGTGGTCTGGTTGTTGATCGCCACCGTATCTTCCTCGCTGTGTTTCACACATGCTTTCTCCGTCTCCTCATCGTTTTGTGGGTGTTCCACATGAGGAAGTGGATCTTGTTGGCCCCAGAACCATCCTCCGTCACTGGTCGTCGTCACAGAGATCTCGGACGTCTCGCTTTTATTTTCCGGTTGTTTGTCTTTGTCCTTCCGCCGGCTTGATCGATGCTTGGTGGAGACCTTGTCGTGGTAATGCTTGCGGAGTCGGTGGCCGCACTGGTCACAGAACTTTGAGCTCACCTCTCGAGGATTCAGCGCATGACACTTTGAGCATCGAAGATTGGTTTCGCACGGATCTTTCGATGGGCTGGGAACAGCGCCAGTACCTCGACGCGACGCGTTCATCGTCATTCTCGCGCGTATTCTACGTAGGTCACATCCCAAGGTCGAAGGTCGATGGATCACCCCTTGAGCACAGGATTCTTGTGCCTGTTATTCTTGGAGCGTACGAACCACGGATAAGGCTACTGCTCGAAAAGCTTGATGTGGATTCCGTGAGAAGGTATTTTTGCGTGAGATCTCCATCCACCGTTCAAGACCCGCCATACGCAAGAAACGAGCTCTGTCGTCTGTCACCCACACTCGACTCATTGTCGTTCATAACACATCTCGAGTCGCAAGGCAGAGGTACTACGTTGGAACTGCGCGTGCAGCGATGTGCGAGCAGGCTGGTGTCGACGAGTTCGGACGCGAGCATTTCGTCGTGGAGGCACCGCGTGGTCGACTCGGCTTCTCATTCGGTGAAAATGAACGCGGCTTCGTGGTAGTTCGCGGTGTGGATCCGCTGACGCCCGCAGATATGGAAGCGTGGGACGAGATCGATCGCCGTCGAGTCAACTTGATGCGACAGAGTGTCGAAGTGGGCGACCGCATCGTCGCAATCGAAGGCCAAGACGTCGTGCACTGTTCCTTGCAAGAGGTCATCTCACGTCTGGGCAAACTTTCGGCCATCGCACGACGTCTCACGTTCGCTCGCTATCACGAGAGTGCCTTCAACGCGAAGAAGTACGATGTGGAGAAGCTTGTCCACACGCGGGTGCCAAGCGGCCCGCTTGGACTGCAAATCGTCGAATGCATTCCGTTTGGAGCGTTTGTGGATGACTTCCAGACGCTTCCAGACGGATCGATGACTAAACTCGCAACACATCCGCAAATCCATCGTGGATGCCAGATTGTCAACGTCAACGGCGTCGATGTGTCGGGTTCGTCACGCGAAGAGGTCATCTCGCTCCTGTCTTCGCTCAAAGACCAGGAGAAGGAGGTGGTGTTCTACCGCACGACTGGAAACAACTGCTCTGCGATCTACAGTGTTGACTCGTCAGTGAGTGAGCGTCACCTTGGATTCACGATCGACGAGAACGAGAGCATGCGATGCGTCATCACGTCCGTCGGGCCGAGGGGCCACCCCAGTATCGGCTTGGGTGACGTTCTCATCGGTGTCAATATGACTGACATCACCTCAATGCCGCGCAAGGCTGCAATCACGATGGTGAAAGATACACCGCTCCCTCGCCAACTCTACTTCGCCCGTCACCGTGATGAAGACCTTCCTGAGTGCCACCTCATCCGCATGGGGGCAGGGTCGCTCGGTGTGAACTTGGATAGCGAACAGCGTGACTCCGCGCGCATCACCAGCTTCACTTGCGCTTCAGATGCTGAGCGACCCGAGTTCAAGGACTGCCAACGCTTCGTCCCCGGCAGCTTCTTCATCAAGGTCGGCCTATTCGACGTGACCAACCATGATCTTGGAGCCGTGTCGATGCTTCTTGGTAAGCTGAAGCAGACGACGAAAGATATCGTCATCGGCAACCAACATCTTCTCGAGATTCTCCGGAAGGACTCGCCGCACGTCAAAGTTAGCGTACCTGCAGGGCCTCTTGGTGTCAACTTCAACGGAGCATACACCGAATGTGCGAGCATCGCTGGATTCTATCGTTCGCCAACGGACGGTTCGCTCGGCGCCATTGAAAGCAGCGGTCGCGTACCACATGGAGCCGTCTTGGAACGTGTGAACGCGCTCAACGTGTTGTGCTTGACACTGCAGGAGGTGACCGACTTGCTGAGGAAGTTGAGCGACTCGCCCAAGGAGATGGCCTTCTACGTTTCCGACAGTCACCACGACACGAACACTCGCACCATCGACGTTCGACTATCACCTGGGCCGCTGGGGATTGACTTGAAGAGCAGCATTGCGAACAGAGTCGTCGTTGAGTTTGTCAACGACGACCCAAGCCGGGGCTCTACTCGAGTGTTCGATCACGGCGGAGTCGTCCAAGGCTCCGAGATCGTCGCGATCGATGGCTTCGACGTCTCGAAGCTCGAGTTAGCGGATGTCCTTCAGCTCCTGAAAACACTCTCAGGCCACGAAAAAGTGATCACGTTCAGCACAACAAAGGCGGTGTACGATCAAATGCTGGAGCCAACGAAGCGAGACGGTCTAGTGCGAGTCGACTTGCCAGGCAGCACCAGCCTTCCACTTGATACGGGCGTCCTTGACCGAGCCTTGCTTGCGTCAAACATGCAATTGGACACCATGACGATTCCTGCCGGTAGTCGACTGGTCGGAGTCGATCACGCGAACGTGCGCTCGCTCTCCTTGCAGCATGTGGTCGCGACGCTGCGGTGCCTCACCAACGCGCCGACGATCTCGTTGGTTTTCGATACGTTGTGCGCTGGCCGCCGTGGCAGTGCCGGAAGCCCCACCAAGCCGTGGCTTGCACAGGCAGTATCTTCAGTGCTCGCAAGTCAGCATTCTTCGCCCCCGATGCTCGCAGTAGTCGTCGACAACCTCCGCGGCTCGGGTTCGCTCTCGAATCTTCAGAGAGAGGACCAGGGAACTGTGCGACCGTCGCTGTCGACGCCCAACTTCCAGAACATGGGCACTGGCTCTGGGACGTCGCCTCCTCCATCCCCATCGCGCGCGTCGAGTCTTTCAGTGGGTGAATTGGGAGGAGTGCAAGCAGTCAGTCCACCATCACCACGAGGCGGACAACTTCAGGTAGGCCCCTTGTGTATTCGTGCTGCCGTGTGATCATTTGACTGACGATGGATACGTGACAGGCAACTGGTAGTCCTCCTGCACCAGCGGCGCTTGCGTCCTCTGCTTCGCTGTCACGACTGTCGATCCGCACGATGGAGGCGTCCAACTCCGATCACTCCAAGACAACGAGCCAGAAGCAGCAGCAGCAACAGCAAGCAGCTCAGCTTGACGAGTCCAAGTCCGAGTTCTTGATCAACATGGTAAGCGGACTGGCAAACGCGTGAGGGCTTGACTGGCGTAGTTTCTGACGGCGTGGGGTCTTTTTGTATGGATCTAGGCTTCGTGGACGGGCTCGCGATCGCTGTATCGCCTGGAGATCGACGTGGCGACAAACAGCATTCACATTTCCCCCGTCAAGGCGACTTCTCCTCGCCCTGGCAAGTCGAGTAGCTTCACGACCGTCGGCTTCCACGAGATCATCTCCATGAACTGCGGCGCATCGGACGGCAAGCCGGCGCTGTTCCGCTCGTCGTCGTCGACGCTCAACACCGATGGGACGGAGCGCGCGACCGTGTCCATCACGATGACAGGCGGCAAGAAGACCATCGACTTTGACATGCGCTCGACGGACGAGCGTGCGGCGTTCGCTGCGCGCATGAAGAGCCTCGTGTCGGCGCTTGCCTCTCCATCTTCTTCCTAGGTTTCCAGGCCAAAATGCGAGGGGAAACCTCACGATCATCACTCTGCATCCCAAATATACGGTATTTTCAAAAGCACGCTATATGCACTGTGACAGGTTTTGCTGGTTGTGTATCACGTAAGAAGGGATTTGTCGGAGGTCGCCTTTGTGCAAGCTTTCTTCTGTGCCATCACGATCCAACCGACGAAGCGATGGAGGATGACGCTGGCGGCGATGGCGCCGTAGGCACAGCGCCTCCGCTGCAGTTTGTGAGCGTGTTCCATAACAGTGAGGCCGATGATGACGGTGTTGCGACGCCCGTTGGCTTCCAGGACACGCCGGACCAGTGGTACTCGTCAAGACAGAAGAAACGCGGCAGCACGCTGGCGGATGCACCAACCCAGTGTGATGACGAAGCGACGCAGCCACAATCAATGGCCACGCAGGTGCAATCGTTTGCGACGGATGCGGTAGGATCCAAGACGGGGTATGGTCCGTCGTTCGTGGATGCCACGGGCTCGTTTTCGAGTGATGGCTCGACGTTCGACCGGCGAGATGACGACGTGGATGAAGACGAGACCCAGATCATGATGTCGCTGTCGCAAGACCGAGAGGCGATGAGAGCGTCAGCACGGCGCATTGAAGAGGAAGAGTTGGCGTCGACGGTTCAAGACAAGCCAGTTCCAGGGGAGTTGATGCCCCATGACGACGGTACCAACAGTGACGCGGACTCGGACATGTCGGACGACATGCTCGAGCAAGATGGAGATGCCAACGGACTTTCATTGATCGCGAAGAGCTTTGAACTAAGTGAATCCAATGATCTCGCTGCTGCGTCGCTGAAGAAGGCGCCAGTGAATGTGTACAAGCCGCGAGCACCGTTCCAAGTGACTCCACCCGCCTCAGTTGTTGGAGGCGACGACGACAGCAGTGGCGCTGAGACGGAAGTCGACGAAGAGCCTGAGACCACGCAGGTTCTTGGTTCGGCGTCGACGGAGCAGGCGCCGTTGGGGGGGCCTCCTAGTGTGCTTCCTGTGCTGATCAAAGGACAGTCTCCTCTGCGGTTGAAGAAGCGCTCCGTCTCAGAAAGCAACGTCGTGCAAGCAGAGGAGAAAAAACCGCAGCGAAAGACGAGTCTCGATAGGTCAGCTTCATGCGACGATGTACACAGCAGTCCAGAGCCAGCCAAGCGTCCACGCATCAGCCTAGGAAAAAGTACTGAGGGGAAGCCGCCACTGTCACGTCCAAGCCGCCTGCGACTTGGAAGTGACGACAAGACAAAAGAAGTCGCCGCAGCCAGCAGTGCAATTGCATCTCAGGCTCCGACTCAGGTCGAAGATTCAGAGCTGGTCAACGTCAAGCCAATAACCACCAGTGAAGCCCCCAGTGAAGCCCCCAGGAAAGCCATTAGTGAAGGTCCTCATGAAGCCCGCAGTGATGCAGCTTCTGTGGTAGAGGAAAAAGAGCACAAGGGCGAAGTCGAAGACGCCGTCCCGGAAGCTGGTGCAATCGCAACGCCACGCAAGCCGACCAAGTCTGTCACTACGCCGAAGAAGGCAGCGTCACAAACGAACCGAAAGCGAAAACTGGCGACACGCGTGAGTGATGAGAGCGAAGTCGACGAAAGCGACGATGTGGCCTCAGAGGTGAAGTCGCAGCAGCAGTCACAGTCTCAGTCACGCACCACAACAACAACTGGTCCAAGCATCCGCGTCATGTTCACAGGTTTGGATGGAACCATCCCGAAGCTGCGCGCAAAGGTAAAGAAGATTGTCGATGCTACCCAGGAAGACGACGAGATCGAGCAAGTGACTCACCTGATCGCTCCAAAAAACCAGCTCAAGCGGACCGTCAAGTTGCTCTGTGGCATCAGTCTCTGTGACCATATCCTCGATGAACGATGGTTGGATGAGTCAGCTCGTGCGGGGTTTTGTGCGAATGAAAAGCTGCATTGCCTGAAGGACACGACAGCCGAGGCCAAGTGGAATTTCAGTTTGTACCACACAATGTATGAAGTGCCCAAGGACCAGCGCCGCGAGCTGTTTCGCGGTTTGCGGTTCTTCATCACAAACCACAAGTCCGTTCTTCCACCAGTCAAAGATCTCGTGAAGATTGTCGAATGCGCCGGTGGCCAGGCGGAGACAAAGGGATCTGCTGATGCAGAGCACATCGTGATCACCAGCGAGACGGCTCTTGCTCTGGCGAGCACCAAGAAAGCTCTTGCTCACGCGGATCTGGCTCGAATCAACTCCAGCGAACTCATCTTGAGCAGCATTCTCCAGCAGAAGATCGACTACGAGGCTCACCGTATCATGGCACCAGGTGAGCCAGAGACTCCGAGCAAGAAGAAGCGAGCAAAGAAATAAATGGCGAGTGAATGATGCGTGCGATAATAAATGTTAAGTTAATGACAGAGACGTGAATGGTATGCTTCTTGAAATGCGAATGGAGCGCTTCTTGTGACTGGATTGGGTTTCATAGCCTGGAGCGCATGAATCTGGAGGACGGTTGCTGCATCGACCTGAGTGGACAGAAGAGAACACCACAGCACGCACACAGCAGAACATACATGAGTTTCGTGGAGCAATACTGGAGAAGGAAGCCGACGGACGAGGAGGAGAGGGGGCAAGCCGTACGTGAAGAATGGGTGGAACGAAGTGAAGTGGATGACGGCTCGTTGGACTGGACTTGACAGGGCGTACGACGATCAACTCGTCACTTGCCAGCACCCCCTTGGCGCGCGTAGCCGAGCGCGACATAGCCGAGGACCGAGCACGACACGAGACATACCGAGAGCAGCTCTGGCTGGCTGGCCCACCCACTCTTCTGCTCCTCGCCACCACGCCCACCAGCTCCCAAAACACCGCGCAACAACCTTTGCATGAGCGACCCGGAGCCGGCCCGCCACCGATCGCCATGATACGACGACGGCGGCATCGGCAGACTGTATGTGACTGCACTATTGCAGTAGATCGGAGCATCTAGCGCATTGAACTCCCGCTCGAGCGCCTTCAAAGAAACATCACCAGTACATCATCAGCGTCATTTTAGTAGAAAAGTCACCCATGTACACGAACGCACCAGTTGACCGCCGTGCTGGTCAGCGAAGCTGAGCCGCTTCTTCGCGTACCGCGTCAATTCGGCTCCAGAGGAGTCCTCTGCGTCATCGGAGATGCGGAAGCCGCCGTTGTATGCGCTGATCTTGCGCAGACAGGCCTTCCGTCGCAGATTCATATTCAGGTTGGGCGCTTGACGCTCGTGATGCGACCCGTGGCTGTGGAACAGCGCGAGCAACGCGGGCGACTCGGGCATCATGCGCTGCGCGTACGTGGCTGGGTGATAAGGCGCCGCTGACGCCGGAACCGTGAGAAGCGCCGTCGCGTCCGCCATGGCCTGCATGAGATCCTGTGACCACTTGGCACTCTCCAACTTGCAGTTCGGCTTGGCTGGTGAGAGCAACAGGCTTCTCGAGTTTTTTTCGTTTTCTCTTTGGGATGTTTTGAGATTCAGTGCCGGTTTTTCCGAAAATATAGATAGAAATAGAATAGCAAAGAAAACTTCGTTTCTATCGATTAGTCAACAAAACAATCAAACTGCTATGGGTTGGTATATTGGATTAGAGAGGGGAAAGATACTGGTGACGGTCTGCAGTATCTCACGTGTCGATACCGGTAGTGTGAGCAGACTGAACACTTGATGCGAGTGGGACCCAAGTGGAAGAGGACCCACGCTCCGTGGCACGCAGTCCGCACCCACAAACTCGACAGCGTCACCACTGCTATCCATGGCTCCCTTGTTTGATATTCACCGCGTTCACCACGGTAGCGTGCGTACAGCAAGATATCCGCCAAGACCGAGTCGGTATTGCATTTGTATTTGTGTGAGCGGGTTTGGCGATATTCGACAGTTAGCAGCATGGTATTTATAGCGCTGCCTCACTCTGAGACAGCTCTCAATTGTCTGTATGTTCACACCACACGTTAAGATAGAATGGATAGCTCAGGAGCATTGATGCCGACCCGACCCGGGTCCTCCTCGCCTCCTCAATCGTTGAGCTCCCCTCCCAAAAAAGCGCGGCAGAGATCCAATCTTCTCTTTGCTTCCTCCACGCTGCGTCCAGCTTTCCACCACGTGGAGACCGCCGCCGCGCATGTGCATCATCCATCCGAATCTGTGAGCTCCCTGCATCATCAGCCCAACTCACCCGCCATCTTCAATATGCCATTCTGATTGGCTGAAAACTTATTTTTAGCCAATCATTGGTCTCCCCTCCACCCACATTTGGCGCGCTTCTTGCGTTTTCGCGGCATCGTTTAACCGGCACTGCACTGTGATTGGCTATTTTGTGTGGGTAGGGCAACTTTCCTTTCCCTCCTCCTCGGCGTTGGTGCCAACACCAACAACCAACAAAAGTCTCCGCAAGCCGGCCGACCCGAGGAAACCCACCCGCCCCATTTTGTTGGCGCTTTTTTTCACCAAGTCTCATTACACCTGCGGCTCTGGGCGGAAACCCGCCCGTGGCAGCTGAACCCTTCGCGGGTCGAGGGCAATGGTGCAGGCCGACCAGGCCACAGGTCAGGCCAGGCAGCGGCAGCGGCCTCTTCCTCAGAGCCGAATAGGACTCCGTGCACGTAAAGCTCCCATTCCCACACTGCCACTCTCCCTACCAGGCTCTGTACGTGCGACTCCCATCGTCCGACTTGCCTTCCATCAATCACTAGTTACCACCAAGCATCAATCAATCAATCAATCAATCATGCCGGCGACGACTGTGAATGAATATTCGAATGAGATTGCGGCGGATGAGTTGCTCTTGTGCGACGAGAGCGTGACGCTCGCGACGCCGCGCAAGGAGGAGACCACGCCACGTCGTGTGAAGACGGCGCCCGCCGCGGCCTCGTCGCCGACCACGACCACGACGAGCATGGAAGTGTTTGAAGTGTGTCCGTGGGAAGCCATCGAGATGCGGCTCACGCGCGAAGCCAGCGGCGACTACGTGCGCAACGCCAACTACCTCGTCGACGTTCAGGCACACGGCATGGATGCGACGTGGCGATCCAAGATGTGTCGCTGGATGTTCGAGACTGCGCGTGCGTTTGAGCTCACACCCGACTCGGTGGGCTGCGCGATCCACTTCATGGACCAGTACCTGTCGGCCCACTCGGTGGACAAGATCCTGCTCCAGTTGCTGTGCATGGTGTGCATGTTCATCGCGTCCAAGATGCACGAGTCGCAGCCGATCACGATGGAGGAGATGGAGCTGCTGTGTGAGCACAAGTTCACGCGCGAGCAGATCCTGAGCGTCGAAGCGACGGTGCTGGAGGCGCTCAACTGGAAGCTCACGCCGCCGGTTGGCTTCACGTTCGCCCGAGACTTCATGGCGCTGGTCGAGATTGAGAACGGTCTGGAAGAAGAGTTCGAGCGCACAGTCATGACGCTTGTCCAGGCGGCCAGTGAGGAGTACGCGTCGGTCGGGTTCTCGTCAAGCGTGCTTGGCGTGGCGGCTGTGAAGCTGGCCGCCCAGGCTCAGATGGAGCCTGCGCTCGACTTGGCTGTCGCCAAGGCCCTCGCCCAGCTTCAGCTTCCACGCCGTGAGATCGCGGAGTGCAACACGTTCCTGCGCACCATCTACCTCGCGCTGTTCCCCAACAAGCTCGTCGACCTCAGGGACGCCGCTGTTGAAGCTGTGGACCAGTCTCCTCTGGAAGTGCAGCCCCTGGACCACCCACGCATCGACAGCCCAACGTCAGTCGAAGACTACTTCGAGCCACGCCACACCAAGACGAGCCCGTCGCTGCAGCGCCTCATGGCTGCCGTGGACGCCTCGGAAGCCGCCTCAACATCCAATGACGAGGAATCCCAGACACGCAAGCGTGCCCGTCACCACTGAGATGTGTGTGACACTGACTGTTCACTTGGAGGCGTGGCGTTGGCTTTGTAGCGTGCAACTGCTAGTAGCTGTAGATGTAGGCGTAGATGTAGAGTAGGTGTAGAAGGTGTAGACGTAGATGTAGATACCCGCAAGGGAACCGCGAGCTTGACTATTTATTATGAAACCGGACTGTGAATACACTCTCAATCAACCAAGCTCTGTGTATCATACCTTTTGCTTCCTACTACATATCGTCGCCCAGACCAAGACCAACGGTATAAAACATTGCGATTCGATGAAGCAATTGCAGCACAGACACCCACGCGACGACTTCAACCAGTGCAGCCGATGCTGCCTGTGACTCCTTACAGAACGCCACTGTCTTCTCGTCGATACGCACAGGCGACCAGGACGCCCCATGCGCCACGACCAAGAGAGCACGCAAGTCATGTCTCTCATCCTCAGCAATGTCGACTTTAGTGACTGCAGCGACTGGATCCGTCTCTAGAGCGAACTCCTTCACAGCA
This sequence comes from Pythium coloratum, assembly GCA_023337545.1. Classification (NCBI taxonomy): domain Eukaryota; phylum Oomycota; class Peronosporomycetes; order Pythiales; family Pythiaceae; genus Pythium; species Pythium coloratum. Next base: position 15,733 of record JAADXE010000165.1, read on the forward strand.
ACAAGAGTAGATTGTTCGACTTGACAGTGGCTGGCGATGCCATCGACCACATCTTGGATCGTCTGACTCTTGGCAATCGTAGCGAAGATCTGGGTAACGGCAACCTTGGTCCTCAACCCGACGACGCTGGTTTCAGCGTCCAGCGACTCACACAGCACGGAGGTGATCGCACGAATCACGCGTCGATGCTGAAGCTGCTTGAGAAGTGGGAAGGTGTACCCGGTGCGTTGCTGCAAGTGCACAGCGGCCTCCTCCCACGTGTCAGGAATCCCCGTCAGCACCTTCTTCTCGAACGCCGCCGCACTCGGGCCTTGAAGCATCATCTTCAAGTAAGTAGGGATTGAGTCGGATGATGGAGGCGGCAGAGCCGGTTGCGTCTCCGCATCGAGAAGCTGCGCGTTGTGGCGTGGCGACCAGGCGTCTCCGAGATTATCCCGCGTTTCCTGGAAGCACAGCACTTCGAGCGGGATGCCGAGCGCGTCCATGGACTTGTTCAGGAAGCCCATCATGCCGATGACCACAACTATCCACTCGGTCGTTCCTGCATCGCCTAGTTGCTTCATGAGGTTGGCTTTCTTCGCAGTCGTGAGTGTGCATGGCACATTCCCGATGCTCTCCGCCACGTCGATCACCGCCTTTTCCACATCAGTGTAGATGCTGCCTGGCTCGAGCCGTGTAGCGATCGCTTCGAGCGTCAGCTTGTTGGGCTGGACACCACGGCGCATGGAGAACGTGCACGTGTGGGCGATGCAATACGCACAATCCGCGCCGACAGACGACGCGAACATCGCCAAGCTCACGAGGTCCTTCGGTGCGCCAAAGCCGAACATCATGAACGGCGCGTTGAGGAAGTTGGGGACGATGGTGAAGCAGATGCGGTTTGCCGGCGGCCAGATCTCGAAGTAGTGGCCCGAGTTCGGGATGATGCCGAGCATGTGCTTGACGATCGTCGCGGCGGCGCCGTAGCGCTCGTACAGCTCCGCGTTGGAGAAGGCCTCACCGTTCATGAGCGACACCAGCGTGTCCGCAGGCATCGGCTGGGCCGGCGCCTCATCAGCACGGACACCCTGACGAGGTTGCGCGTTCATGATGGAATCGATTCTGACTACAGTATGGCGGTGGTGGTGTTGCTGCTGTTACTGCTGCTACTGCTGGGGGCTTCCTTGCGTGAAGGCCTCTTGCTCCAACCACTGGAGCCAAGAGTTCATCATGGTCGTGTGATATATTGAAGCATCACCGCGGAGATCGGCATTGGATTCAAGTGTAACCTTGAAGAGTGTACAGTGTAACCCCTGGATACATTTTGGATATTTTCCCTTGGAAAATCGATATATCACCCACAAAACCCTAACCGTTCCCAGTCACGTGAGCATGCAGCATAGACGAGCCGCATTATACCTGACAGAAAATGCCGGCACTTGAAGACAATCTTCCCCACAATCCAAGACCACCAGTCTGCCAGCGTGTCTGGAGCTCTTCGCTCGCGAGCTTGTTGCACTCTTCAAAAGGCTTTCCACAAAGACAATCGTGTGTTCAACATCAGTATGAAGGCCCCAACGACCCGCCTCCCGCCGACCTCGCTCACGTCGCTGCTGCAGGACGAGATCATCCCCGTCGAGACGCTGGTGGAGCGCCATGGCTCCTCCGCCACGATCGCCAAGACCTTGCTCGGTGTCGTGCCCAACACCGGCAAGTACCTTGAGATCTGGCCGCCTGCGAACCGCATGTACTACTTCATGGTGCCGTGCTTCCTGAATCTGCCGGCGTTCATGTTCGGCTTTGGCGCACCAAAGAACCTCGTCTCGTTGGCGCTGTACTCGTCGTCACTGGCGGCTGGATGCCCATACTGTACGTCGCACACGTGCACGTTCGCAATTCGCCGCGGCGTCGAGACGAAGAAGCTCAGCGTGGAGGCGATGGAAGGACGCAACGATGCCAGCAGCGCGCTGTTCACACCAGTTGAGAAGAGCGTGCTGGATGTGGCTTTCAGCCTCGCCCAGTTCCCATGCAAGCTCACCAACGAGCAGCGCAGCACGATGCGCGAGCAACTCAAGGATGCGGCGACTACCGAGTCGATTCTCCTTGCGATGGCTATGATGGGCTACCTCAACAAGTCCATGGATGCTCTGGGAATGCCCCTGGAAGTCGAGACGTACCGCGAGACGCGAGATGTCATGGGAGAAACGTGGTCAGCCGGACAGAGCTCGCAGCTTCTCGACCCAGCGCTCCACACTGCGGAGGCTCCACCGTCAACAGACTCGTTCATGACGTACTGGACGATGATAACGCAAGGACCGAGCGCGTCGAACTTCGAGCGAAAGGCTCTGGCCGGTATCCCAGACAAGAAGGACGAGGCTGCCAAGTTCCTTTCGACTTCGTACGGCTACGACTTCCCCGTGCTCAAGCGCATGTACCACTCGCGTGCCATTCAGGCAGTGACGGGGATGATCCACGAGGCATTGAACCCTGAAACGAGTGTGATGGGCGTGAAGGTGAAGATGGCCATCGGCCAGATCTTTGCGAGCGTCACCCAGAGCAAGCCCATTCAAGAGGCCATCGACGCTGTCACCAAGCACTTCGCCGTCGAAGAGAACTGGCTTGCGAACGCCAAGACTTTGGCTGGTAGCAGTGATCCGATTGCCGCTGTCAAGGAGATCTACCCTCGGGAAGAAGACAGCAAGACGCTCGCGCTTCTCGTCGTGGGTCACGCGTCGTCCTGGTCGCCAGCCCGCATCAACGAGAAGACCGTCGCGCTTTGCAGTGAGGCAGGTGTCGCGTCGCCTGCGCTCGTGGAAGTCGTCGCGGTCGTGTCGATGCTGCAGATGCTTCACCGCATCTCCATGTTCTACCTCTCTGACGAAGAGGTCGAGGAAGCGCGCCAATAAATGGAGGTTGCGCGCGTCTCAGATTCGGAATTAGTCGGGTTGGCTGCAACATATTTGTTATAAGAGGTCCACGATGGATGTTTTTCAGACATTCTTCTACTTCGAAGTGTTCACGGGGACTAAATATGGATAATATCGTTTGCCGAAGGTTTCTGCATTTTTGAGTGTTTGAATTTGCAAAATCGCCAACGTTGGTTGTCACAAGACAGTTGGCTTTTTTGATGGCAAAATCGCCAACTTTTCGCATCGGCAGCATGGGCAAATGGCAGGAAGAGTACGAGCGGCAATGGGAAAGCTACACCAAAGACACACTGCGCACACACTTTGGACGCCAGTATGCGCGGTACGAAGTCACTACAAGCGACAAATACGAGCTGCGCGACCTGCTACGCACAATGGGCTCGTCGTTTGATCCGTTTGCGGCCTCAAACGCCGCATCCAAAACACCGGTACAAGACCGCGCGCGACGCCGCAAACGCCGATCTTCCGTGCGCTTCCAGAGGCCTGTAGCCAAGTCAAGCGAGTATGACGCGCGGCGCCGCACGTCGTCCGTCGCGCCGGCCGGTGCGAGTGAAGAAATGGTGGAAAATGACGCCGTTCCGGCCACGCAAGTGCTGTATACACAGGACGATCGGAGCGACTACAGTGACGACGGCGATAGTGGAAGCCATAGCGACGCGAGTATGCAGTCAGACGTCTCCTACGTGTACCACACGCCGCAGCCCAAGAGCAACAAACAGCGGCGTCGCCAGCGCAGCCCTGCAGCTGCCATGGGCTCCATGGAGAAGCTGCGATTCCCCAAGAAACGCCAGTCGAATCGCTTCTCACACGCGTCTAGCACTCGCTCTTCGACGTCCACGTTCCCAGGATTTGAAGCAAATGATCTCCAAGGCTCAAGAGATCAGACGCGGCTATCGGAGAGTATGTCCCAGACTCTACGCCAGCGATTAGCGGGTATGTCGCCCATCAGCCGCATGAGGTTTTCAATGGACAGTGCGTTGGATGACACGAAAATGAGCGAGAGAGATGAGTCGGCGGTGCTGTTTGCGATGGAGGCGGAGACGCAGACGCCCAACGCGGCGACGGGCGGACGAGGGCTGTCGCTCGCGAGAACGCCCATGCCCATGGCGCCAGCGAGGCGGCAGAAAGGAGGACAGAAGGACGAGCAGGAGAAAGAGCCAACAACTGGAGAACCAAGCGGGGAGAAGGTCGTGAATCTGGATGCGTCGATGCAGTCGATGCATTTGGAGGAGGAAGATGAAGAGGACCAGGACCAGGACGACGCGATGGATGGAGGTGGTGGTGAGGAACAGGAACACGGAGGACGGAAAATCACAGCGGCGTTGGACTTCAAGGGTATGAGCGATGATGACGACGACGAAGAAGATGAGGAACAGAGGCGAGCGCTGGAGAAGAGAGATGATCAGGGCGGCGGGGAGGTCCAGCCAGAGACCGAGCAGCAAGTGGCTGCGTCAGCATCAACAGCGAAGCCACACGTGACGAGATGGCACTGGAGCGAGGCGACGATGCAGGGCGAGTCCGAGTCGCCGACGAGTGGTGCTCCTCCGACGACAGCAGCGACAAAGCCAGATCGTGTTACGGAAGGAGCTGCGGAAGAGGTGATCGAGATCGACTTGGACGGACCAGACGAGCCTGAGGCGGAAGAAGAACTTGACTACGACTTTGGCGTGGACGACCGCGTCGACAGCGAAGACGTCTGTGCCGAAACGGAGGCGGTAGCCGATTCAGGGGCCGCTGGTGCGGGTGGTGGTGGTGATGATGACGGTGATCCGTTGAGCACGATGCTGAGGAACCGTCTAAGAGACGCTGGGCTGCCCATGTCTGACGAAGAAGATGGAGCAGAGGACGACAGCCTCGTGGTGAACCCCTTTGATTCATCGTCGATTGTGGCAACGGCCCCCAAGGGTTCTCCGAATAGGTCTACGGTCAGGAAGGAGTCTCCGAAGAGGTCTACGGCCAGGAAGGAGCCCCCGAAGGGGTCTACAGCGAGGAAAGGGTCGCAGAAGGGATCTCCGACCGCGTCATCGTCATCACCGACGTCGTCGTCATCGTCGTCGTCGCCACCGTCAAAGGCTCGGAAGCCCATCTACTATCGAACCAAGATCCCGTTGACGGTAGAGGCCAGAAGCACGCACGTTGATGATCGGCGGCGAGAGCGTCGACGGCTCAAACTGAAAAGGAGCCTCAGCAACCGCGTTTCTCACTCTGCGTTTCGCGAGGCAGAGTGTAGTGCAGAGCTTGCGCCGTACCAACGCGAAGCTGTAGACTGGATGATCCGCAGAGAGAAGCCGGCAACCGCCATGGAAAAGAAGGACAAACTGCCTTCGACGTCAACGCCTTCGTCCGCTCGCCAGCGAGAGATGTATTATGATCGGCTCACGTCCAAGATGCGCGGCGGCATCCTCGCTGATGAAATGGGTCTGGGCAAGACGGTGTGTTGCATTGCGTTGATCTGCGAGTCGCTTCAAAATGCTCGTGTGGAGGCGTCGAGTGAAGAAGGCTCGATGAGTGAAGCGGCGATTCCGCGACTCAATCCGCCAACGCTGATCATCACGCCGCTGTCGATTCTTGGGCAGTGGGAGAAGGAGATACGCGAGAAGACCAATCTAAGTGTGATCTCCTACCAGGGTCACACACGTCGCCAGATCCAGAACGTCATGGACTTCATGGGCGTCGACGTCGTGCTGTCTACGTACGACACGCTACGACTGAAGGAGTGCAAGGTCGCGAAGAATACATCGAGCCGTGACGATGACGATGAAGACGAAGACGAGGACGACAGCAATGGTGCAGAGCGAATGATCGATCAGATGAACGACTCGAGGCAGTGGCGCACGGCGGTGAGGCGGTTGAGCAACTCGAAGAAGGCGATCGCCGGATCCAAGCTCCATCAGCTCACGTGGCACCGAGTGATTCTTGACGAGAGCCACTGGATCACGAACCCGACGTGCGCACGCGCACGAGCGGCGCTGTTCTTGAAGAGCAAGCGGCGCTGGTGCGTCACGGGCACGCCGATCCAGAACAGCGGCAAGGATCTGTCGTCGCTGATGACGTTTCTCGGTATGAAACACGTCGCCCCGGATGTGGACTTCCACGAAGTGCTGTCTCGAGTGATGCTGAGAAGGCTCAAGTCGACGGTCGACGCTGAGTCGAATGAGCCGATCGTGCAGCTGCCTGAAAAGCAGGATGAAGTCATGGAGCTCGAGTTTGCGACGGATCTGGAGAAGGCGTACTACATGCTCTTGCATCGGTCCACCAAGCGGCGTGTGTTTGAGTGTCTCCGACGCCAAGGCCGAGGCGGTGGCCAGTTCATGCACGTTTTTGAACTGCTCTTGCGCTTGCGGCAGTGCTGTAACTCGTGTTCATTGGTGAGTGACGACCCATTGCAAGAAGTTCAAGACGGAAATGGCGCTCTGCTGGCGGAGATCGGAACGCTGTCGCGTCAAGATGCGGCATTGATACAGCGTGCAGGTTCCACTTCTCGCAGCGCGCCGCAGCACTCTACGAAAGTGGCCGTGTTGCTGAAGGAATTGAAGAAGATGAAGCGACTGGGCGAGCGAGGCCTCGTGGTCTCCCAGTGGACGAGCTTCCTCGATTTGATCGCTGACGCAATCCATGACGAGAACGCTAGAACTATCCATGGCGATCACCTTGCGGATCGAGAGGGACGCACGCTGAGGTTTTGTCGGCTAGATGGTCGAATGTCGGCACGCGAGCGTGAGCAGGCCATCGCGTCGTTCCAGGTCGAGAAGCGAGTCGACATCCTGCTCGTATCATTGCGCACTGGTGGGCTTGGGCTCAACCTCACGGCTGCGTCGCAAGTGTTCATCATGGAGCCGAGTTGGAATCCGAGCATCGAAAGCCAGGCCATCGATCGAGCGCATCGGGTGGGCCAGACGAAGCGAGTGCGGATCGTCAGGTTCCTCATGAAGAACACGATCGAAGAGCGAGTGGTGGAGCTGCAGCGCAAGAAGCGAGCCCTCGCGACAGCGACACTAGGAGACGGCGTTGGATCGGTGGCCAGTTCACAGGCTGTGGCACCACCGAAGGACACAGCACTTACGCGAGACGAGCTGCGAGGCCTCTTCTCTCAGGATAACGGAGATTCTCCGACCCAGGACCGTGAGCGCGTGGAAATGGGTGGCGACAGCGACGCCGACCATGATGAGATGGATGCCGCGATCTGGGAAGACTTGGAGTAAGCAAAGCTAGTGGCTGTAGTGTGGTGTTCCATTTAAGTTAATGCGAGAAAGGCGCCATGATACGTCATGGTTGCAGCTACTGTACTATGGTGTGGTGGCTTCACTCGACTGCAGGTTTGGACGGCGTGGCCACCTCGTGCTCCAGCTCCTCGACGATCATGGCCGACGACTTCCGTCGCTTCAGCCAGAACGCAGGCAGCTGCACGTCGTTGTCGGCGTCCGTGGCTTCGTCCTCCGTCTGGTTGTTCGCCGACTCCACAAGCAAAAGACTCGAGTCGGAGCTGTCCATGCGGACCTTGCGGGACTTTGGCATCTCAAACAGCGGGTTCGAGTCGTCTTCGGACGCGCCGTCGAAATTCATGAGCTGCGGATCGAAGTGCGAGACCCAGCTATCGCGGTAGCTGCTGCTGTACACACTGCTGGCCGAATCTTCCTCCATACTCATGCTGGCGCTGCGGCTCATGTTGCGCCACCGCCGACGCCGCGCCTTGGCGATCGCCATGTTGCGCGCGGTCGTGGCGTCCAGGTCGCTGTCGTCCACATTGCTTTCGTCGTCGTCCTCGAGTCCTGACTGGTTGTTGTCCATCATCCACAGCGCCGCGCTGTCCACGCTGAAGTCCGAGATCGTACGCTGGTGGTGGTTGTAGTGCGGCTGCAGCACGGGCGTGCTGGGCTTGGATCTTCTCGTGAGCGACTGTGAAGCTGGTGGCAACATCAGCTCCGACGCGTCGTGTTCAGGCAGCAAGACCTCTGTGGAAGAAGACGACAACGATTCCTGGCGACGCTGCGGCTCGGCTGTGGACGGCACTTCAGCTCCGAGGATCAGCGACTCGGTGTACTGCGTGAGCTGGTCGACGTGGATGCGGAGCTCCTCGTTCACACTCGTCTCCTGTCGCAGCCGAGTCTCGAGCATGATGTTGTTGCGCTGAAGCTGAGAGCTCTCACGCAGCAGCTCATCGTACTTGGCCTGGAGGTCGTTGTGCGCTTGCTGGAGTCTGTCGTACTTCTGCTCGAGTGTCGGCTCTGGTGCTGGCACGACAACCGGCACAGCGTGGCTCTGCATCGTTGGAGATGTTGCTGGATGCACGGCCTTGGGGTTCTTGCCGCTGCCAATGTTGCTGTCGGGCGACGACGCCAGCGCCGTGATCCACCGCGCATTGCTTGAGATCATGCTCTCGAGCAGCGCCTTCATGTCGTGGCTTTCCTGCTGCAGGAACACAAGATGCCGGTCCAACGCACTCAGATCCACGCGCAGTGGCGACTGCGGCGGCGCGCGCGAGTAGCTGCTGCCGTTGTGGTGGCTCGAGTCCTCGTGGCTCGTATACCGCGCCGTGTGGGCGTCCTGCAGCATCGCGGCCGTGAGCACCGACGACTCGGGCATCGCACGCGACGACGACGACGCAGCCGTTGGTGTGGAAGAGCTCATGGTCTTTTCCGACCGCGAGGACCGACGCGGTGGCTGGCGGCGACGCACACTGGTCGTAATGTTGCCGTTCTGTCCGCCTGCACGCACCGATCGCGACAGCTCGACGTGTTCCATCGCAGGCGACGGGTCGTCCAGCGCCGACGACTCGGGCGAGTCAGGCGACAGATCGATGATCGTGAATCGACCGCGGACTTCCATCTTGGCAGGACGGTACGTTCTACAGAGACAGGAAAAACGTGTGAGTCATCAAATACAAAGAGATCATGAACAGAGAGAAGCGTACCGTTGAGGAGCTGCTGGTGGGGGAGTCACAAGCGCGTCAACGCCATCGGCAGGCGTCGCTGCTGAAGCTGAAGCTGAAGCTGCTGCATCCGTTGCTAGTGCTGCTGCTAGTTGTGCGTCACTGGCAGTCGAGTGGGTGCTTTGCTGGCGCTCGACGACTCGTGGGGGCGACGTCTCCGACAGGAACTCGTCCTGTTCGGGCGGCAGCTCCGTGACCACGAAGCGTCTCGGGTTGCGCTGCCGCCGCCGACTCGTGACCTTGCCCACGATCATGGACGACGCGCGCACGACGGCGGGCGTGGCGCTCTGGCTCAGGTCGTTGGTGCGCGGCAGGAGTTGCTCGCTCGCGACGCGGTGGATGCCCGGCCGTGTGTCGTCCGGAGCGACGCTGGCGACCAGGGGGTCATCATGGAGCTGGGACATATCGCTGTTCTGGCGCGAGAAGCTCGAGAGCGAGAGCGCCGCCGTGCTGGACGTGGAGAACACGGCCGACGTGCAGGGCGTGGACGCCGCGGACGACGCCGCGGCCGCCATCACGGCCTCCAGCGCGCCTCCGTGCTGCGTCATATTCGCGACGTCGACGGCGACCGACGCCATCTCGACGGTCATTCGTGTGAGTGGTCGATCAGAAGCTGAGCTGCTGAGCTAGGGACCGGAGGTGCCGGAGGTCTGCTTGCTTCAAGCGGCAAAGACCGCGATGCTGGAGGAGCGAAGGGGTGGGTACGGCAAGAAGATGGAGATGGGGATGCGTCGCGTCGAGTCGTGCTGCTACGCGGGACCGCCTTCTTCAATCCGAGACCGAGTCGCGGGGTTCGCCAATGGCAACGCGACGTTGGCGGCAGAATGCGGGCAGACGAGCGGACACGCTGGTGTGTCTGTCGTCAGCTCAGCCGGCGTGGCGCGTGAATGGAAGCCTTCCTTCTTCTTCCTGTCTGCCGAGGGGATCTGTGTGTCTGTCTGCTCACAGAGACTACTGACTATGGAGGTGGTGCCGACCGACGTATGCAGAGTCCTTCCTTGGTGGAATTGCCGTACGCTTGTCGTGGGGGCAGTTCGCCGAGGTGGAGTTGGACTTTGGAACTCCTGGGTGAGTGGGTGCGCTTTCTGGCCGAGCAGACAGGCCGCCCAATGGGCATGGGATGGAAGCCGGTTTTAGGAGGGAAGTCCCTCTCCCATAGGCTAGAATGGCAACTGTGATACCAGTTTTGTACCGGTTTGTTCATTCGTGCGAGGAGCGAATCTCCCCGAACCCGCAACTGGCGTTCGTTTTTTGTTCTTTTGTCGCCGGCTCGTCTGGCGGCTGGCAGTTGGGGTTTCGTTGGTACGTGGAATTGACGTGGTCCACATAGAGGGTGGAAACCCAGACAACCCGGGTCGACAAAATATTCGGGTGGGTTTCATGATGACGGGTTCTGCAAACCCAAAAAATACGGGTCGGACTGTTGTGGAAGGTGGTTTCGTTGGTGCACGCCAACGACTGGCCGGCAGTCGAACAGCTCCAACGGACGCGAAGAGCCACGCTCTGCCTCTCTCACTGTGGAATCGACGACGTGCAGCAAACAACAGGACAGCGACTGCGACAGTATGCGCGTGTATGTATATGTGTGTGTGTGACCCGTGAGACTGCCTCATTGCGTCTCGACCCTCAACTGGGCTCCGGTTGATCCTTTCGTTCACAGGGGGATCCTGGAGTCATGCTAGTTCGCCCCGATTGCTGGAGGAGGCACAGCTTCCTCTAAGCGCCTCTTGTAAGGGACAAGTCGAAGCAAACAGTTGAATATCAAAGTCTCGGTGTTGAGCATTTGGACCGCTTGCGCTTGCGCTCGCTGGAAAAGATGCTCCACTGATTGATGGCTCTATATTCCCAATCTTCTATGCAAGTCACTTGGACCATAATGCTGGAGACCAACCATAGAGCAAACATATCTAAACAAATCAAACCAATCTGTAGTGGCGAATGAAGGGTAGGATAGGATGCGTATGTACAAGACGTATTGTACGAGTAGCTCAGAGTCACTAGGGTGATCATTCGGTCATTGTTGGTGGCGTGCTTTCGTGAGCTGTCATCGCGTGAGGATCTCTGGAAATTCTTAGCGTAGCCAAGCTAAAAGTAGAATCCCTTGGCGTGATTGATCACTTCAGTGCCGTTGGCTCTGGTGCAAGCTCAAGCGTCTTGGTGGTGTAGTACTTTGCTCTTCCTGCTCTCGTCGCTGGCAGTGAGAAGACCAACGCTGTCTGTGAGGGCACAAGAACTCTCTCGGGGCGCCTTTGGTTAGCATGGGGGCCGTTGCGAGCTATCAGCTGCGTCGCGCTGACAGACGCATGGCCAAGATCCTGGTGTTTGTCAAGTGCGCGTATGCTGGGGATGCGGCCAAGCTCCAGGAGATGGTCACCAAGGAAAAGATGTCGCCCAATGCGCAGGACGTAGGTGCCTTTACAACTTTCCTTGACACTTGATCACTCAGTTGATGACCTGCCTCTCTCTGGTTTCTTTCAGCGTTTTGGTATGACTGCGCTCCACTGGGGTGAGCAGCACTGCATGCATATTCACCTCTCTTGTGCCTGTACTGATTGAGGCTCGTCGTAGCTGCCTATGGCGGGAAGCTTGTGTGTGTGCAGGAGCTCTTGAGGGCAGGCGCTTCGCTCACTGTGCTCGATGACAACGGCCGAAACGCTCTTCATCACGCCTGCCGCAAAGATCATGACGATATCGTACGGTTCTTGGTGACGGAGCTCAAGATGGACGTGAATGGCTTGAGCGAGAGCAAGGACACGCCACTCCATAAAGCAGGTATGTCCGTCCACGCCGCCTTCTCGTGAGCTTCTCGCTGGGAGATCCAAATGGTGCACCTTCTGTCGTAGTCGGTGGGAAGAGTGTACGCTCAGTCGAGTTGCTACTTCAGCTAGGAGCTGATCCAAACCTGCGCAATGACGTGAGTTGCCGGTGCCGTCCACACCATCTCGCGGGCTGGTCGATCTCTTACGTTCTTCGATGTCGAGTAGCAAAACCGCACACCACTGGAGGAGCTGGATGCGGATCCAGGCCAAGTGAAGGTGAGTCTCTCAGCTAAGGCAGAGTTCTACGAGCCGCGTTGTGACTGGTGTGTGTGTGTGTGTGTGTGTGTGTGTGGCTTGGGGGTCTAGGATGTCGTCCCGGAGCCGCTCGTGACAGCACGCATGGAGGCCGAGTTGAATAACTGGCGACAAGAGTACTTGACTGAAATCAAGGCGAGTGGGCGGCGAAAGGGTTCGCTGGAGATGTTGCTGACCCCAAAATCGAAGCTCTTCTGTCGCGGAGGCTCGGCAAATGAAACGCAAGCCGATGTCAAACGGCACTCGATGCCTTCAAGCGGCCACAGCAGCAAGAAATACACGACCGGATCATCTGCGACGTCGGTTCGAGAAGTCGAGAACACGCTGGTCACCAACTTTCGCTCGAGGATCAGTGAGTTCTCGGATCGGTCCTCCTCGCGGTCATCGTCAGCGCATTTCCCGACCACCGGCTTGTGGGCAAAGCCGAGTGCCACAGGTAATGCTGCAGGAGCCGGATCCAGCAGTGGTTCTTCAACTCCATCCACGGGGCGGCCCGATTCAGCCACAGGCAAGGGAGTCGTGTTGCCACTCAATCTTCAGGGTCTTCAGTGCTCCTTCGACGGATCTGCTTCCCAAATGAACACGGCCAACTCGGCAGTATCGCACGCATCTGACGACGCGTCTACTCGATCGCTCAGCGAAGCTCCTCACCAACCGATAACCTTCCGACGACGGAACTTGCGTTACGCTGGCAAGCGTGTGATCATGGCAATGCGTGTGAAGAAATGCATGACGGGAAACGAAAAGCGCGATATGATCCGGCTCATCTTGGAACGTCACATGAAGGCGGTTGAAGGGCCAGACGCCGTACAGCTCATCGGAGCACGTGCAGGCCCAATCGAGGAGAAGGCCGCAGACAACGACAACGCCAGTGGAGATGCCCATCAACTTGTTCGCGGGTCGTCTGGGTTCACGATTTCGCTGCCTCCAAACTTGTGAGCGATCACTATCGTGGATAGTGAACTTGGTCTCCGAAGGGTTGACGCCGATGAGGAGCTGACGCGTGGGCCAGTCGTTCGAGTTGATGCTCAACCACGTCCAAGTTGCGCTCGTAAGCATCTCCGCGTTGCATGAACCAGTCGAGAAATCGGGTGCTCACGGCCACTTGATCTTCCATCGCTTCCACCTTGCTCTTGATGTCCTCCAGTCCGCTTGCCACCGCCGTATGGTCCCTCCTCCACGCTTTGCAGCTCAGTTCGTGGCGTATTTCTTTCAATGCAGCCTCCACCAGACCTCGATCCAGCTTCGTCTCGAGCGCATTCTACGACGACAGCATTGGAGCTGATATTAGACTCAAAGCCATAGTAACAGATCAGAAGAAAGTGGACCACAAACCTCTGTGTCGGATCGGTACGCGTGGAGTTCTTCGACAATAGACGCTGCGATGGACGTGAGCTTCGACGAAAGCGTTCGATAACTTGTCTCGAGTGCCACACCTCGAAGAACGAGCTCACGGACGGTACGCTCGGTCGTTTCAGCGTCCTTCTGGAGGCTTTCGACCGCAGATTTGGATGTGGTGAAGCGGAACTCGAGCCAGTCGGCGTTGTCCACTTTCCTCTGCAGCTCTTGATGGATCCATTCGATACGATCTTCCACACGCTCCGTTCGCTTGATGTTGTCACTCAAACGCTCGTTTACCGCCAGGGCTTTGTCTTCTAACTGGACCACGCGGGATGTGAGCTGTAGAGCAGTGGGAGCAAAGGCCTGGATCTTGGCCACGACGCTATCCAGTCGCACCAACTCCGACTTCAAACACAGGCATTCTCACAGTTAGTATCTTGGGTCGGTTAACACCACGCTGACTCACACCAGCGTAACGTACTTTATCCAGCTTGGTCTCCACGCGCGCGTCCATCGCAGCCACACGGTCGTGCATCACAAACTGATCGTCCTGCAGACTACAGAATGCCATCACTAATACGTCAATCTCCCAGGTCACCTTCATCCTCAGTGCAAACCATTCGCCCGTACCGAAGAACGAGTGCCATGGGCGCCGTATCGTTACGCAGCGACTCCACGCTCTCCTTCAAATTGTGGTCCAGTCGCTCCATTCTGTCCTTCATCTCGTCCAAGCGCCCTTCGCCTGTAGCCGTCGCCACACTCAACTCCTCGATTTTCACGCTGTGCTGACGCTGCGTCTGCTGCATCCGCGTCTGCTGGCTCTGCAGTCTCTCTAGTTGATCCACAGCGACGTCCATTTGCTGCAGTGCGTGCTGCTGCGCTGCAACGGCGTGGCGTTGCGTGGTCTCCAGCGTCGCCACGCGCCTCAGAAGCGTCTCCATCGACGCCGCTTGTGCGTTGATCACGTCCACAAGACGCTGGTACGTCGCATGCGCCGCCTGTGCATTGAAGAGGTCGCCTACTGTGAGTCGCGCAGCGTCATATACGGCCGTCGTCGTCGTCGTGGAGGGCGTCGCCGTCGCCATGTTCGCGCGTTGAAGTTGTTGGCGTTTTCTCAGGGGAACGCGTTGGAATCGCTGGTGAACTTCGAATTTGAAATGGGGGGAAATGCTGGCGGATTTGACCCTTTGCTGCCTGGTAAAACATCGACTTACAGAGGTTTATTGGAAGGAATTACCGTATACGGTAAATGAAGTGATGAAGAGATGCGAAGCGCTTGTATGGCAAGTCAACCATAGAAATGAAAAAGAAGAGGATGTTTCAAGGCGTGTGATTGATGGAGCGATGCCGACAAACGCGCATTTTATTCGCAAGATAAAATACCCGTCCTTAATTTACAGCAGCTTAGTTCGAGGCCTCACGACGGTAACCATCCTGGCCACCACGACGCTGCATCGACAACAAGCATCACGCAAGAAAGTCAGCATCAATGGACTTCATCGACCACAAAAGGCAGAGTAGCGAGAACGTACGAATTCAGGGTTGAAGTCGCCCGAAGGACCAACGCCCTTCTCCTTGTCGAAGCGGCCACGGCCGAAGCCGCCGGCACCTGGCGCCTGTGGGCGGGTTGGGCGAGCAGCCTGCTTCTTGAGCGTGGCTGGCACGATCTCCGCTGGGAGGTGCAGGTACGCACGAAGGTACTCGATACCCTCGTTGGTCAGGTACCAGTAGTACCACTGCCAGTTGAAGGTCTCCTTGACGTAACCACGCGACTTGAGCGAGGTCAGGAGCTTGATCACCTGGAGGTTTGGCACCTCCACGGACTCGTGCGAGGCCTTGGCGAAGTCCTTCTGGGCGACCATCACACCCTCTGTAGTTACGAACAATACGGACACACCGTCAGATCTCATGTCCACTCGTGCAGGCTAGATGCGCTGCGCCAACAGCTCCCAATCGCATCCAAATCGCACGCTCGCCAGCACCACCACGATCACCTCGAACCACTACTTCAGGCGGGATACGCGTCTATAGCACGAGTCATTGGACCTGTTCATCGCGCGTATTGCCGATAATCAAGCATGCTGTAGCCATTACGCTAGCAGCTCATCTCTGCAGCCTCGTCACGGGTTCAATCGGACATCGTTGCGAAGTTTGTAGTGATGCGCGTGCAAATCGGACGCGATTGGGATTTCATTGGGTACGCGTGATGAAGCATAACGTACCCTTGAAAAGGTAGGAGTAGACAGCGATACGGTTCTTCTTAGGGACGAGCATGGTTCACGAAAAAAGCTTGCCGGCGAATGCGGATCTCCACTTGGTTCTGCGTCAGGAACGAGAAATACAAGCCGCTCATGGAGGTCGCGGCTCGACACCAACCAACGACCAAGAACCAATCAAAGCGACCCCCTGACAGGTATACGCTATACGTACCGTACCCCAAGCTCCGTATCCGTATAACCTGCCCGAACGTAATTACACAAACGTATAGTAAATATCAATACTACGAGAACGGATACGTATATTCGATATCGCAGGTACGTGCCACGAACCTGACGGACAGCGGTACTGCACATCACCTCAATAGAAGCGCGATTGCGAAATGATCCGCTGGGGTCAATGGCGCGGTGCATAACCGGCGCGCGTGTTGCTTGCCAGCTGACGCACGCCGCGCCCATCGGTGCTCTAAATCTGAGAGACTTCTGAGAGACTCCAACTTCTGAGAGACTCCGAATCGGCTCTTCCTCGTGCCCGGCTACACTACGGTACGCGTGAACACTGCGTGGCATTGGTCGTCGCGCGTGAAGGCAGCCGCAGCAGCTGGAGTCCTGGACGCATCCGGCGCACGAACTGCAACCTACGCGAGTCTCGCCTTTCGTCCGCAGCCAGTGGCGGATCCACCAAGCTTCGCGCAAGCAATTCCCAGTCACACAAGCAATCAAGACGACTCGCGATCGAGATGGAGGCTGTGGAGAGACATCAAGAGTACTCGGTGTTTGTGGACTTCGCGTCGGGCGTCGTGGGCGGATGCAGCGGCATCGTTGTGGGCCAGCCATTTGACACGGTCAAAGTGCGTCTGCAGACCCACAGCACGTTCTACAAAGGACCGATCGACTGCGCAAGACAGACCGTAAGTTTTTGGCTTGAAATTTTCTTCACGTTATTGACGCAGTTGATGGGAACGGCGTGTTGATATCTTTGTGGACATGGCCAGTTCCAACATGAAGGCGCGCGCGGCTTCTTCAAGGGCATGGCGTCGCCGCTGTTCGGCAGCGCGTGGACCAACGCGATCATGTTCGCGACGTACGAGCGCACGTTGAAGATCATTGACGACAATGCGCAGACCCCGAAGCTGCAGTCCGTGTTCTGGGCCGGTGAGTCGTCGAGTTTGATTGATGTTGAAGCGCTTAATCACCGATCTTTTGGGCTGATCCGTGACATGTCTGTACTGGCTCAGGTCTGCTTAGCGGATTCTGTCAGACGATCGCCGTGACGCCGACGGATCTCATCAAGTGCCGTTTGCAAGTCCAGGATGGCCACGAAAGCAGCCACTACAGAGGCCCCGGGGACTGCGTCAAGCATATTTACAAGCAGAACGGCCTGAGAGGTCTCTTCCTCGGCTACCCCGTGACGCTGTGCCGTGAAGTGCCAGCGTTCGGCTTCTACTTTTTGGCCTACGAGTACGCCAAGCGGAGAATGATGGACGAAGGCGTGAGCCACCACACAGCCATGCTTACTGCCGGCGGTCTTGCCGGCGTTGGCTCGTGGATCATCGCGTACCCTGCCGATGGTGAGTGCCCGTAGAGTTTTGATTGTTATTGTGTTCTGTTGGTTCTCATCTCTTGCATATTCTGTAACTCCAGTCGTCAAGTCATCGATCCAGACTCTTCCGGACAGTGCGACGGCTGTGGAGAAGACCATCGCGTACCAGACAAGAAGACTGTACCGCATGGGCGGCCTCAAGATCTTCGTCAACGGTCTTGAGACCGCGGTCGTGCGTGCGTTCCCTGTGAACGCCGTCACGTTTTTCTGCTACGAGAAGACCTCGGAGCTGCTCAAGGACTTGTCCAGACGCGACTAAATGGTATGGGCACACGCGCACATACACACGGCTCTCTGTATATACACGCGGGGGGCTGCGGACACTGGCACGATATACAATACTTCTAATAGAGAACATCAACAGCATCACCTCGATCATGGCCATAACGTCACGCGCAATGATTATTGTCAGTTTCGTATCACGTCACATATTTTTTGTAACCACACCACTTTGCTTCGTCAACGCTGGTTTTATCCAATCGATGTGCCTTTGTACACATTTACAGCCAATCACATGCCATTGATTCAGATTCAACTTGCACGTCCGGCGCTCCACGCCCAAAAAGCTCTCCAACAGTTCCGCCGATCCGTCATTCAGCAAAATGCAGTCTCTTCGTCACCTCACCCGTGTTTCTTCCAGCGCTGCACGCGCGCAGCGTCCACTGGCATCCATCGTCCATGCGCGTGCGTTTGCCAGTGACGCGTCGCACCTCAGCGAGTGGATGAAGATGGAGCCGAAGAAGCTGCAGCCAGAGGCGCACTCGTTCGAGACGATCTCGCTCGCATACCCACAGGACAACGTCCTCCACCTCAAGCTGAACCGCCCCAAGCAGCTCAACGCCATGAACATGCAGATGTGGATTGAACTGGGCCAGGCGTTTGCGCTCGTGGAGGAAGATCCGAGCATCAAGGCCGTCGTGGTGTCGGGCGAAGGCCGCGCATTCACCAGCGGCATGGACCTGAACGTGTTCGCGACGCTGCAGAAGGTCATGGCCGGCGAGTCGTGCGACGGCCGCAAGCGCGAGCGGCTCATGCGCGTCATCGACGAGTTCCAGCGCGTTATCTCCGCGCCGGAAAAGTGCCGCGTGCCCGTGATCGCCGCCGTCCACGGCCCGTGCATCGGCGCCGGCGTCGACTTCATCACGGCCTGCGACCTGCGCTACTGCGAGGCCTCGACGGTCTTCTCCGTGAAGGAAGTGGACCTCGCGATCATCGCGGACGTCGGCACGCTGCAGCGTCTGCCCAAGCTCATCGGCGAGCAGCAGGCCAAGGAGCTCGCGTACACGGGCCGCAACTTTAGCGGCCTCGAGGCCGAACGGCTCGGACTCGTGCTCAAGTGCTTCAAGGACGGCGACGAGCTGCTGGACCACGTGAGCGGCGTGGCCAAGTCCATCGCCGAGAAGAGCCCCATCACGGTGCGCGGCATCAAGCAGACCATCCACTACCAGCGCGACCACTCGACGCGCGACTCGCTTGAGCAGATCCGGTACCACAACGCCGCCGTGCTGCAGAGCGACGACCTCAACAAGGCCATCGGCGCGCTCATGTCCAAGACCACGCCCACGTTCCGTGACGACTAGAGAGAGTCCTTCATCTAGAGTCCAACAACTCAAAACATCTTCCGTTGCTTTTCACTTTCATTTTTTGTCTCTTTTGGATAACATTCACAATTATACGTCGCATGCTATGTCCGACCACTCGCTCGCGACTGGTTTGTCGTGTGGTGTGTGTACTGCGTAGGTAGATGGCGTCGTGTCTCCTCTAGGAGCGCGATGGATGTGTGGTTGGTTGTGTAGGGTGTGTGTGGGTGGGGATACGTTGTGTCTCTCTCTATCAACAGCACCGCTTCAGCTAGTCGATGCGCAGCCTAATCCTTCTGCCGGGCCTTGATCGCCGCGAACATATCACCACGGCCACCTCCCGCTCCTCCTCGACCGCGAGCCTTGATCGCCGCCATCAAATCCACCGGACCGCCGCCACGACCACCGCCGTCGTCGTCTCCACCACCGCCACCGCGGCCCTTGATCGCAGACATGAGATCCATCGGAGGTCCTCCACGGCCTCGTCCCTTGATGGCCGACATGAGATCCATAGGAGCTCCACCGCGACCACGGCCCTTGATAGCAGCCATGAGATCCATGGGACCACCACCACGGCCTCCTCCACCGCCTCCACCTTCCTCGTCGTCGCCTCCTCCGCCACGACCCTTGATGGAGGCCATGAGATCCATCGGTCCTCCACGTCCGCCACGCGCGCTTCGGCCGCGGCCACGAGCTCCCATCATTGGGTGAGGTGCTCGCTCTCCGCCTCCACTGTCGCCACCGGCATCGCTGGCAGGTGCAGCGCCGCCAGCCTCACTGGCGTTCTTCTCCTTCGCCTCCTTGAGAATGTCAGCACGCGTCTTGGCCTTTCGGTTGATTGGAGGACCTTTCTCTTTGAGCTTGGTAATCGTCGCCACGCCCTTGCTCTTCAGCTCCGTCACAAGCTCCTTGATGGTTGGCATCGCCGCACGCAGACGCTTGTCACTCGCCTGCACTTCGTCCATACGCTCCTCGATACCCGTCAGACAGTCGATCACGGCGTCACAAAGCATATTTGCGAGCGTGGACTCGATACCCGAACGCGTATCTGGAGCATCGTTCGCGGCATTTCGCTTACCCGACAGGTTCATACCAGATCGCTCAGCGAACTTGAGTGTCGCCAGACGAATCTCATTCACCATCTCTGTGAACTCGGCCAGCTCCAGCTTGATCGTAGCCGCAGTCTCGGTCTTGTTCACGCGGTGCTTCAATCGGGCCTGGAACCACAGAAGCTGCTTGCCCTCAATCGAATCCAGGGTCTGATCGATGAGGTCGCAGGCACCGTTGGCCTCGGCAGCGAGCTTCACGTTCTTGTAGTGCTTCTTCAGCGTGTCCGAACGCGCGTTGGTCGCCTTCTCGCGAGCCAGTCGCTGGATTTCCAGCAGAGCGTCCTTACCCGCATCATCCGGCTTGCCGACTTCAACGTTCGTGACTAAGTACACATCACCGTCTGGATAGCCCAGGTCGATGTTGTAGGCAGGCGCCATGTCGGCCTTGATGGGACATTGCTTGCCGAGCAACGGACAGCCCATTTCTGGGTCATCACGGGTCGCGTACGGATGGTTATCGGCCGGGCCGTACTGGTTCACGTGTCGGTTGTAGGCGTTCACTACCGTCTTGAACGTCTCCTTCAGTGTCTTGAACCAATCGAACTTGCGCTTCGTCAGCTCTTCGTTCTGGCCAGCCTTCCACGAGTCGCCAATCTCTCTCAGGTGCATATGCAGAGCACGACGCTCGGTGACAGTGAGACCAGTCACGCGCAAGTTCTCAAGCGACGACGGGTGACTCTTCTGGATGTCCTTCGGAGCCATACGCAGCAGCTCGAGCACGTTCGTACGCTTGATCTTTCGCGCAATTTCACGCGACATAACTCGGCCGTTCGGTGTCGGCAGGGTTTGCAGGTCGGCTTCCGACAGGTTCTTGACGTCGACCGGCAGCGAACGTCGAATGGCCTTGAGGGCCTTCATGTTCTCGTCGTAGTTCTCTTCTTCCCACTCGCGTTCCTTTCTCGCTTCCTCCGCAGCGTACTCGTCCGTCACCATCAAGGCAGTGTTGTACTTCTCCATGTCCTGTTCGAGACGGTAGTACTCTTCACGCAACGAGCGCTGGATCTCTGGGTCAGGGTGCGTCACATCGGCGGAACCGATCTCACCCATTCGCTTGGCGATCTCCTCAACCTTCGCCTTCGCTTCCTCGTAAGGAATATCAGCGGCGACGGCGATACCGGCCTGCTGCAACTGCTTCTCAAGCTTCAGCAGACGACGCAGCAGCTTGACTTGGTCCATGTCCAAGTGGGCAAACATGTCCTCGGTCTTCGGCGCCTCACGTTGCTTTGGACGGTTGCGCAGCTTCTCGACTTCGGCCTGCAGCTGTCTGATCTTCTCGTCGTACGAGTTAATGCCGTCGAAAAACACTGCGATACTCGTGTCGTCGATACCCGCGTCACGCATTCGCTGTCGGACAACGTCGTGAGGAGTGCCTCCTTGGACCATCGACCGAAACTCACCGAACTGGGACGACTGTCCAAGTTCCTGGGCCTGCGACGAGTGCTCCTGGATTCGTCGGTTGGCTTCAATGAGCTTGCGAGCCTCTTCCTGAGCACGCTTCGCCTCAGCAGCCTGCAGGTCAGCCTCCTCCTTCGCCGCCTGAGCTTCAGCCATAGCAGCCTCGACAGCAGCCTTGCCCTGCTCCTGCTCTTCGCGAGCCGCAGCCATAGCTGCCTCGGCCTTCTTTCTAGCGTTCTCCAGCAAACTGCGCGCTTCTTCCTCAGCACGCTGAGCGACCATCGTCGCCTCATCAGCGGCCTGCTGGGCTTCGTTCTGGATCTTGATCATCTCGTCGCTCTCGTTCATCACCGCCGTTCGCGTGAGATCGTCACCAAGACGCAGGCGCTCCTGCTCCTGCTGGAAAGCCTTCGCCTTGTTGATGTACTCGAGCGAGAGAGTGATCATCGCACCGGCCGTGCGACTGGCCAGGGCCAGTGGGTAGTTCTTCGTGACCTTGGTCATGTTCGGCAACGACTTGAGCGGGATCGTCAGCGACGCCAAAAGATCGCGGTGGCGGAACAAACGGTGGTCGAAGAGGCGAATCTCGATGACCATGTCCTCTGCTGGCGCTTCGAACGATGCCGAGTTGTCTTGATCCCACACAGGCGAACGCTGCTTGTTGATGACCGTGGTCTGGAACGTCTCGTGGTTCAGCGTGACCTCACACTGTGGGTTCACAGAGCTACCCGACTTGGTCAGGTTCGTTGCCGACAAGACGGTAACGTGCACGACTGGCGTAGGGAAGGCGTCGTAGTTGAACTGCGACAGACGACCGTTGGCGTTACGGTCCAGGAACGCGGCGTTGCCCGACATACTGCCCGTGCGCTGGTGACGAAGTTGCTTGGCCAGGCTGAGCGATTCACCTAGCGACGCCGTACGGCCGACAGTCTTGGAGGCATCGATCGCGAGCTTCATGGCGTCCATCCAGCCCTTCTTGTCCGCCTCGGACGTACAGGCCATGACAAGCTTGCGGTCATCCACGCGCAGCTCGAGCAGAAACTCCGCGACGACATTGGGCGACTTGCACACAACGTCCGACGAGCCACGAAGCGACCGCACAGAGCAGCGGTGGTCCAAGAAGCTCAGCTCACCACGCGCAGCGGTCGAGCTCGGGCTCTTAAAGTACTCAATCTTGGACACACTGAGCACAAAGTAGCGCGACTTCCAG
Organism: Pythium coloratum; assembly: GCA_023337545.1. Taxonomy (NCBI): domain Eukaryota; phylum Oomycota; class Peronosporomycetes; order Pythiales; family Pythiaceae; genus Pythium; species Pythium coloratum. Next base: position 38,096 of record JAADXE010000165.1, read on the forward strand.
TTGCGCATGACGCGGCCCTGCTTGTACATGCGTCCTTTCTTGATGGTCGCGTTCTGGTTGTCCATGATGAGCTGCGCGATCGACTTGGTGTCGTCGGTTCCGTTCTGGTCGTCCACCTTGGGCATGCGTGCACTGCTGATCAACTTCTTGGCACTCGGCGTCGACGGGCGGCCGAACTTGAAGCTCTCCGAGTGGCGCGAGTTCACGCGCTGCACGTCCGCGAGCTTCTCCTTGGGCACGAACTGGATGGTCTTGGGCGACGGCGTCGTACGCAGCACCTCCATGACTTCAGCGTACGGCATACACAGCACCTCCGTGTCATTCACCTTGTACACGATATCACCGATCGAGATCTGGCCGTTGGTCTTGGCCTGGCCCTTAAGTGCGCGCACGACGGCACCGTCGATACCGTACCGCACGGCTTCTTCCAGGTTCAAACCCATCGGTCCTTCGTCAAACACCACGGCGTAGGTCGTGAGGTCCTTGTCCAGCTCGTCGTTCGACTGGTTGGCACGCGCCTTCTCGGCCTGGACCTGTGCGCGGCGCTTCTCGTCGACTTCAAACGAGATCGCCAGTGGTCGCGGCAGCTTACGGATGAGATCAATCGCCTCGGAGAAACCCATTTGGTCGACGTCATTACCGCCGATCGCGACGATCAAATCGCCCGCCAGCACCTTGCCTTCCAGCAGCGGGTTGTCAATGTTGTCGATGCCCAAACCGCGGTCGATGACACCGTTTTTCGGCGGCTTGAGCTTGACGCCGAGCTTTTCCTTGGCCGGCAACTCGATCACCACGACCTCGGGCAGCGGCGTGCTGCAGGCCTTGCAGTTCTTGGCATCCGAGGTGTTCTCGGGGTAGTCGCAGATCGCACACTTGCGCCCCATGGTGTCCGATTTTCAACTAGTGTGTTACAGGCGGCTCGCTACAATAAAATCAAGCCACGATCCGAGCATCGTAGCGGTGATTCGTCAGTCTTTCACTCTCTCTCTCTTCGTTGCAGGCTGGCTGCGCTGTCAACTGCAGCCGAAGGCCGAGTCCAAATCCAATCCAAATCGACTTCGTACCTTATCTATAGATCGAATGGAGCAGAAGCTGCTGGCGTGGATCGCTTCCTTTCCTTTCCCGATCGCTTCCGCCGCCGTTCCGGTGCGTTCCGACGGAAGCTTCTGCTGCTCGCGGCACAGAGAGTTTTTCCGCGCTTTCGTCGCGAGCACGTGCTCTCTCGAGTCCGGGAGAGCGTGTGCGAGTGAGTACTGTACGGTAGGGTCTTGCGGCGCGCCTCGTGTGAGTGTGGGGGCGTCCGCTCGCGTGCGCTGGCGTCGCTCTTGCGCTCTGCGGATCAATCCAACGTGCCGTCCGTCGGTCGGTCTGGACGTCGGGTACGCGAAGAGGGGGCGACTGTCGCGCGGTCGTTGGGGGCTGGCCCGACGACGGCAAACATAGGGGGAAAGGAGTGGGAGGAATCGGTCCCGAATTGGAAGAGTCTAACAAGGGACAACAGCGGCAGTCGTATCTCAGTCAACTCTCTCTCTCTCTCTCTTTCTGGGTCTCTTTCTGGTCTGGCTTCACCCTAGCATAGTGTGGATGATTTTGCACGCCTAGCATAAGGAGTTGAAGATCCTAGAATAAAGTGGAGGACATAAGGAATAGTACAGTCGATGGTCGTGGTAAGTGCGAGTGGCCACCCGCCCCCATTCTTGCGCGCCAATCCATCGCATCGCGGCCAGGAAACCTAAAGCCACGGCCGTACAACCGCCTTCCGTAGAGGCTCTTTGTGGACGTGTGGAGTGCCGAGTGAAGTCGCAGACGCAGAGATAGATAAGAACCATGTCGTCCGGAGACGTGGATTTCAAGTCGCTGTACCAGAGCTCGCTCAAGCTCACGACGGCGATCGATGACTTCGGCATCCCGCGGTTGGAAAAGAGTCTCGAGCAGCTCGACGACGCCTCGCGGTCGTTCTTCTACCAGCAGCAGACCAGCGCTGAGACCAATGCGAATGCTACTGCCAGTGGCGGACGTGCGTCGGCGTTCGTGAACAAGAAGCGCCCGGCGAGTTCCAGTGCCAAGGTGTCGGTGGACAAGGCCAACTTCCTGTTGGCGGCCAAGGGCATCGACGCCGAGAAGCTCTCAAAGGAGCTGCAGGCGTTTGAGATCACGCCAGGATTCGAGCCAGAGACGCCGCTGGGTGAGACGGATATCGAAGGATACCTCACGCACCACCACGAGATGATCATCTTGACGGCGATCGAGGACGTGAACCGCCGCACGATGGAGACGACCCACGAGCGCATGAACCAGGCCATGATCGACGACTTCGAGTTGGCCAAGCAGCAGCTTCTCGAAGATCTGGGCAGCTCCAAGCAGCTTGGCGTGCGCAACTACCCACGCATCGTGGAGCAGCTCAACGAGAGCAATGTGTTTGCTCGCCGTGAGCCAAACCCCACCGGCTTCGGTCTCGGTGGTGCTTCGTTCAATGGCCAGCCACGCTTCGACCTCTCGCAGTCGGGATCCTACTTCGCACCAACCAGCAGCAACGGTACGGGCGGCGGGCCTCTCAACCTGTCGCAGTTGGGCGTCGAGAGCCAGATGAACGACGAGATGAAGCAGTACTTCAGCGTCATCCGCGACCTCAATGCCAGTCGCATCCCTGGCACGCGTGGCCAGTTCGACGTGACGGGCAGCTTCCAGCGCATCTGCGGAGACAACGTGTCCAGCTCGACGATCGGATCCAAGTGGGAGGCCGTGCTCAAGTGCTGGCAGGTGGTCGGCAACATGCTCGCTGGCGGAGACCTCAAGTCGCGCACGCAGCTCGCGTCCGAGCGTGAGTACGCTGATCTTGACGAGCAGGACGAAGGCCAGCGAATCCTGGTGGAGCAGAAGTTCGCGCACGGTGCACGTGTGTTCTTGGAAAACCAGTTCAAGTCGTTTGTTCAGCAGACCGTTCAGAAGAACCACCTGCCGATCGGAGGCATCCCAGATCTGGTCTCCAGCATTCGCGCTTTCGTCAAATATCTGCAGAGCTCCTCGTTCCCAGGAGCTCCGTCGCGTAACACTTCGGACGGTGACGTTGATATTTGGGCGCTGATCTACTACTGCTTGCGATGCGGCGGTGAGCAGGATGCCATCGACCTCGCGACCAGCTACACGCGTGCGGGCGACTCGCCTGTCGACGAGTATGTGCTGTGTGGCCTGCGTTACCGTGCCCACCAGAAGCGTTCCTTCACGGACCGCAACATTGCGCCAATGAGCGCTTTCGCGAAGCAGTTCCCAGCAGAGTACAGCCGCCTCGTCGACCGCTACCACCGTCTCACCAGCTCCTCGATTGATGCGGTTTCGGTCGTCAACTCGTACGAGCGATGCGTACTCAACTTGTTGTGCTTCGGCAACGCGAACGCCAGCGAGCCTCGAATCCTCACGACCATCGAAGACTACCTGTGGCAGCGTCTCAGTTTCATCCAGCGTGTGTCGCGCAACACCTCGGCTCCTGACAGCGCGTACTCGATCAGCCGCCTGGCGAAGAGCATCCGCAAGTTTGGCCCGTCGCACTTTGAAAGCGCCAAGGCTGATGGCAATGGTGCCTACTCCCCGTTCCTGTATTTCCAGATTCTGCTCATCGCGCAAGAGTTCGAGGCTGCGATCAAGTACATCGGCTCGCGTGGCTTCCTCCTGGAGGCTACCCACTTCGCTGTCGCGCTCAACTACTATGGCTTGCTGCACTGCTCGCCATTCCCGTCTGGCGAGGAGGACGAACTCAGTGTCGACATTGTGCGTCTCGTTCGCCAGTACACCCACGGCTTCCAGCGTACCAACCCAACCGAGGCGGCTGAGTACATTGCGTGCATCTCTGATCTCCAGGCCAAAAAGGAGCTCTTCAGTGAGCTGCTGCTTGAAACCCGTAAGTTCGATACCCTCGCGGGCTTCACCAACAACACGGACGGCAGCCGCACGCGCGGTGCGTTGGACCGTCTTCTCAAGGATGTCGCTGATGAGGAGATCCGCGACCTGATCCTGTCTGCTGCCCGCAAGGCCGGAGCGCGTGGCCGTCCACACGACGCGTACGCGCTGTTGAAGTGTGCTGGCGATGTCGAAGGCGCGATCGCGCTTCTCAACACGCAACTCTCCACCATGGTGTCGGCGCCTCGCACTGAACGTGAAGAGTGGTTCCGAGTCGCGAAGGAGTTTGCCGAGAAGTGGATGCGATTCCCGTGGGTCCAGAGCCTTGCCAACAAGTACGCGCGTACGGCCGCCGTCGCGTTCCAGACGCTGCTCAACATCAACATCTTCCTCGAACTGTACGAGCGTCAGCAGTTTGAAGATGCGATCCGATTCGTGGACGAGCTCGAGGTGATCCCGACACCTGACGCCAACAATCTCGCCGTGTGTGTCGACCGATTCAACGCGTTTGATGAGACGGTTCGCCAGAACTTCCACGTACTCATGCTGGGATACGTGGAGAGCCTCGTGCGTGATACGGATCGCCTGAAGGTGCAGACCACGGGTGACGTGAGACGAGTGGGTATCCAGACTCTGCGAGAAAAGGCTGAATTGGTCGTGACCTTCGCCGGAATGATCAAGTTCCGCCTGCCGCCAGGCACGAACGAGCGCCTGAACCGCATGGAGGCCATGATCTACTAGAGAGAACGCCTCAGTTCATGATGGGTGCTGGTATCTTGTATTCCAGCTCACTATTCCAAGCAAATCTAGCCTACGACTACTACTTACTCGCTACCTCTTCTACCACCTCTCGCATTCTTTCTAAAGACACTAAATATACGCGTACGTCTTGCATTCACAACTATCACGGACGGCTTGTCACTCGTTCTTGTCGCCTTGTCGCCTTTCTCGTTCAGCGATTTACCGCAGTGCAAACATTCTCGTCGACGGAATGGAGCTGTTCATACCCACGGGCGTTGGTCGTGCGACGGACGGTGCACGCACCGATCCGAACGCCGACGTGGCGAGTGGTGCGTTGGGCGTGAACTTGCTGACGCCACAAGGCTTGGTCACGGTCGATACACTGGAAGCTGTGGTCTTGAGTCCGTGTCGATCCCACGGGTTGGTCATCGTCGCTGTGCTGGTCGATGTGTGCATGATGTTGGTCGTGTCGGCAAGTGAGACGCGCTGCTTGCGCAGTGGCAGGGCCTTCTCAGCGCTGCTCTCTTCAACACGCGGACGCTTGAGCGAGATTCGCTTGGGCGTCTTCAGTCGCGTCGGCTTGGCCAACTGGCTTACGTGATGCGTTGTCTGATAGCCGAATGATGACGGCGCGGATAGGCCTGCAGTTGTTCCATTTGCAACTGCAGAGTAAGCGACACTGGAAAACGCAGACGTCGTGGACGATAGTAGTCGTGATGGCGCCTGTAGCACCGTCGGCTCGGCGTCTGGCTCTGCGGCGGCTTCTTCGCGCATCTGAACGGGCTTCGCGCCACTGCGGACGAACAGATCGGCACACATCTCGTCGTCGTCGTCTTGCTGCAGCAGTTGCTCAGCAGAGCCAAACGTCTCGAAGAAGATCTCGTCACCTGACCGTTGCGCGGCCTTGGCGTAGCGTTCTCGTAGTCGCTGCTCCTGCGTCGAAGGCTGATGGCTCTGCTGCCCGTAGGCTATGCGGATGGCGGCGCGCAGCTTCGTGAAGCGCTCCTGTCCTTCTCGGCTCAGTGGTGACCACAGCATCTGCATCTCTGGGTCGTTGCGGTCCATCATGGTCCTGTGGGTTCGTCGTGCGGAAGCCTGAGCGATGGCAAAATGAGAGCCGACTTGTGATGCAATGCTGGTGTCGGTCGAATGGCGCCCTGTCTTCAGTCTCTTTTCTTTTCAAACGTTCAAACCGGCAAACAGATCAGCAACGTGATTGGCTGAAAATCAAACCCAAGGACCTGTACTCACATTTTGTCAAGATACATGTTTCTACTAAAACCGGGTTGGAATATTAGAGAGTTTTAGCAACTCGCCAGCCGCATGTATATATCTATCTCCGCTAACATATGTGTCTCTGAAAAAGTTGACTTGGGAAGTGGATAGAAAATGTCCGAATGAATTCATTTCTTTGGTTTGTTCTGGCAGGCGGCGCTGCCGTGGTCCTGTGTGTTCTCTGTGTTCTGTGTTCCCATCCATTCATTGATTTTGCCCAATCACGAAGGCTTGTCCCATAGACACGCACAGCCAATAGGATCACAGACCTGATGGTGCTGACCAATCAGGAGTGTCCTGGCTGTGCCGTCTAAACATTGATTATGCCATGACCATCACTCGGCTGTATGCCGTCTAATCATGGCAGGCTTGAAGCTGCGGCTTCAAGCCCACCAGCCAATCACCGGCGAGCTTCAGCTGCGGCTGCCAGCTCGTCGGCGTCACACGCCC